>VMDO01002781.1:0-36376 GCA_007922755.1 Pedetes capensis | reverse complement strand
TCAAAATCCTCCTGTCTCAGCCTCTGGACTCACTGGGATTACAGATGTGCGTCACAAGGCCAAACTGGATGATTTTCAACAAAGGTACAAAGGAACAGCACAAGTTTGAGGCCAGAGGCAGCCTGCACAACTTAGCAAGACCTTGTCTCAAAATAAGAAATAAAAACAGGGCTGAGGAGGAGGCAGAGCTCAGCATCTTGATTTTCTCCTTACCACTGTCAAGACATGGCAAGTCCTGGCTCTGTCACTCAGGAGGTACCATCACAGCCCCCAGTCATCAAGGGCTTCAGCCCCACTGTTTACAGCAGTCCAGAAGGTTTTAGGAACACGTTCCTTTGCAAGCCCCGTGAGAACTCAGTACCCTATGATATATGATATATATGGCTGTCTGGGCACAGCAGCTGCGCTCACCTATGGTCTCTACTGCTTCCATCCAGGCAACAGCCCCAGATTGCTGCCCAGGGATTTACAGTGGCAGCCATCCTATTAGGTTTAGCTGCATCTGCCGTGAGGTCTAGACCGTGAGCCCACAGCCAGGCCTTCAAGGCTCTATGGCGATCATTCCAAATTCCAAGAGCAGCCACCAGCCCTGCCCTGAGATTTATTTCCTCCTCCCCTCTGCCAGGTCCCTGTGCTATTGAGGAGGAAGTGACTCTTCTTGTAACCAACAGATTTTTTTCAGAAATCCCAGATTCAGTTCAGTTTGAGTTGTTGTATATGTTTATTTGTGCAGTATCTTCTCCCTATTTAATAAACTCTAATCTACTTGTAAAAAAAATGGGGCTGGGGTACACCTCAGAGGTAGAGGACTTGCCTAACATGCACAAGGTGCTCAGTTCAACCCCTTCAGTAATAAACAAACAAAGAACTAAAAAGCATGTGGGGCAAATTTGACAAAATGTTCACATTTATCAAATCTTGGTTTTCAGTTTTCTTTGTTTTGTTTTGTTTTGTGGTGCTGGGGATTGAACCCAGCACCTTGCAGATTTTAGGCAAGTGCTTTACCAACTGAGCCACATCCCCAGCAACATTTATCAAATTTTGATAGTAAGTACATCACTGTTAATGTTATTCCATATTTTTCTATGTACCTGATAAATTGCATAATTCAGGGAATCTAATCAAATCCCTAATGTTATACCTAAGGCAACAGTAAATGGGAAAGATAGGGTTTTAGCCTCTCAGCTTAATACTCTTTCCATTCTATCGAGGAAAAACAAAGTATAATCTGCTTATATATATTATGTTGTTGTTAGCTGCCATCAAGTCAGGTCCAACTCATAGGAATTCTGTGTACAACAGACAAAATACTACCTAACACTGTGCAATGCCTGGCACTATTGTCAGTGCTTCTATGCTATTTATAGGGTTTTCAAGGGCTGATTATTTCAAGAGTGGGCTGCCAAGTCCTTCTCCCAAAGCCTACAGAACTCAGTATTCCCAGGCAGTCTCCCATCCAAATACTAAGAAGGCTCAACCATGCTTAGTTTCTAAGATCTGATGAGACCAGATGCCAGAGTGGTAGATATATATATATATATATAATATACATATTATATATGTTAAATATTATACATAATTATATATCAGTATATAATTAATACAGTATTAAATAATATTAATACAGCCTATTGATAATGATATATTATTAAATGTTATGTAATTACATATTGATATAATAATAATTAATGTGGTTATTGTTGTTGTTGTTGTTAGGTGCCGTTGAGTCGAGTCTGACTCATGGCAACCCTCATAGGGTTTTCAATGGCTGACTGTTTTGGGATTGCCTTGGGAGTGGGTTGCCACGTCCTTCTCCCATTTTTTGATGCTGGGAATTGAACTTGGGACCTCAGAGACTGCAAAGCAGCGCTCTACCAACTGAGGTAAATCCCAGCCAATGTGGTTACTATTAAATACTATAGTAATATATTTCATTGTTGTTGTTGTTGTTAGATGCTGTCAAGTTGGGTCTGACCTATTGGGACCCTCATAGGGTTTTCAATGGCTGACTATTCCAGGATTGCTTTGGGAGTGGATTGTCACACCCTTCTCCCATTCTTGCAGTGGGGATCAAACCTGGCTCCTCAGAGAGTGCAGAGCAGCAATCTACCAACTGAGTTAAACACCAGCCCCATGTTACTGTTGTTGTTAGGTGCTGTCGAGTCGAGTCCGACTCATAGCAACCCTATGTACAGCAGATCGAAACACTTCTCTATTCTCTGCCAGGCACATGATCTTATTTATATTTAAGTCCATTGTTGCAGACACTGTGTCAACCCATCTGGAGGAGGGTTTTCCTTTTTTTTGTTGACCTGCTGCTTTCCCAAACATGATATCTTTCTCCAGGCACTGATCTCTCCTGACTACATGTCCAAAATATGTAAGTCGCAGTCTGGCCATTCTTGCTTCCAAGGAGCACTCTGGTTGCACTTCTAGGACAGATCTGTTGGTTCTTTTGGCAGTCCATGGTGTATTCAATAGATGTCTCCAGCACCATAATTCAAAAGCATCAATTCTTCTCCTGTCTCCCTTGTTCAATGTCCAGCTTTCATAACCATATGATATGACTGAAAATACCATGGCAAGAGTCAGGCACACCTTCATCTTCAATGTGACATCTTTGCTTTTCAATACTCTAAAGAGATCTTTTGCCACAGCTTCTCCTAGAGAAATGCGTTTTTTGATTTCTTGACTACTGCTTCCATGGGTGTTGATTATAGAACCAAGCAAAGCAAAATCTTGGACAACCTCAATCTTTTCTCCATTTATTGTGAAGTTGCGTGTTGACCCAGTCGTAAGGATTTTTGTTTTGTTGATGTTTAGTTGCAACCCATATTGAAGGCTGTGATCTTTGCTCTTCATCATTAAATGTTTTAATCTTCTTCACTTTCAGCAAGCAGGGTTGTATCATCTGCATAACGCAGGTTGATAATGAGTCTTCCTCCAATCCTGATGTAGCATTCTTCCTCATAAAGTCCAGCTTCTCAGATTATTTGGTCAGCATATAAATTGAAGAGATATGGTGAAAGTATACAGCCCTGACACACACCTTTC
This sequence comes from Pedetes capensis, assembly GCA_007922755.1. Lineage (NCBI taxonomy): Eukaryota > Metazoa > Chordata > Mammalia > Rodentia > Pedetidae > Pedetes > Pedetes capensis. Next base: position 33,322 of record VMDO01002781.1, on the reverse strand, counting down.
TCAACTTTAAACCAGGCTGTGTTTCCTTGTTCTATTCGAACAATTGTCTCCTGGTTCACGTACAGATTCCTCATGAGTACAATTAGGTGCTCTGGTATTCCTATTTTCTGAATTGTTATTCATAATTTATTATGATCCACACAGTCAAATGCCTTTGCATAGTAAATAAAACATAGATGGACATCTTTCTGATATTCTCTGCTTTCTGCCAATATCCACCTGATATTAGCAATGATGTCCCTGGTTCTCTACCCTCTTTTGAATCCCACTTGATTTTCCCGTAATTCCCTGTCTATATACTGCTGCAGTCGCTTTTGCATGATCTTTAGTAAAATTTTCCTTGCGTGTGATATTAATGATATTGTCTGATAGTTCACAAATTCAGTTGGATCCCCTTTATTGGAAGTAGGCACAAATATGGATCTCTTCCAGTCAGTTGGCCAGGTAGCTGTTTTCCAAATCTGTTTGGCATAAATATGTTAACACCTCCAGTGCTGCATCTGTTTGTTGAAACATCTCTATTGGTATCCCATCAATTCCTGGAGCCTTGTGTTTCACCAGTTCTTTCAAGGCAGCTTCCACTTCATCCTTCAACACCATTGGTTCCTCTTCATATGCAACCTCTTGGAATGGTTGGTCCTCTATCAATTCTTTCTTGTATAATGACTCTGTGTATTCTTCCCATCTTCTTTTGATGTTTCCTGCATCATTTAATATTTTCCCTGTAGAATCTTTCACCACTGCCACTCGAGGCTTGAATTTTTTCTTCACTTCCTTAAGCTTGAGAAACACAAAGTGTGTTCCTCCCTTTTGGTTTTCTGCCTCTAGCTCCTTGCACATGTCATTATCATATTTGATCTTGTCTTCTCGAGCTGCCTTCTGAAATCTTCTGTTTAGTTCCTTAACTTCATCATGTCTTCCTTTTGCTTTAGCTACTTGACGTTCCAGGGCAAGGTCCAGTGTCTCTTTTGACATGTAATTTGGTCTTTTCTCTTTTCCTTGTCTTTTTAAGAACTTTTTGCTTCCTTCTTGAATGATATCTTTTATGTCATGCCACAACTCATCTGGTCTCTTATCATTTGTGCTTAATGCATTAAACGTATTCTTGAGATGGTCTCTGAACTCAGGTGGGATATATTCAAGGTCATACCATGGCTCTCGTATACTAGTTCTCATTTTCTTCAGGTTCAGTTTGTACTTGCATATGAGAAGTTGATGGTCTGATCCACAATCAGCACCTGGTCTTGTTTTGACATTTGATATAGAGTTTTTCCATCATCTCTTTCCACTTATGTAGTCAATATGATTCCTGTATGTTCCATCTGGTGAAGTCCATGCGTATAGTCTCTGTTTATGTTGTTGAAAAAATGTATTTGCAATGAAAAGGTCATTGGTCTGACAAAATTCTATCATGTGATCTCCAGCTTCGTTTCTGTCACCAAGACCATATTTTCCAACTACTGAGCAGCCTTCTTTGTTTCCAACCTTTGCATTCCAGTCACCAGTGATTATCAGTACGTCTTGATTGCATGTTTGATCTATTTCAGATTGCAGAAGCTGGTAGAAATCTTCCCTTTCTTCATTCGTGGCCTCTGGTACGTGCATAAATTTGAATAATAGTCATATTAACTGGCCCTTCCTTGTAGACAAATGGATATTATTCTATCACTGACAACATTGTATTTCAGGACAGATCTTGAAATGTCTTTTTTGATGGCGAATGCAACCCCATTTCTCTTTAGTTTATCATTCCCAGCATAGTAGACCATATGATTATCTGACTCAAAATGGCCCATGCTGGTCCATTTGAGCTTACTGAAGCCTAGAATCTCAATGTTTATGTGCCCCATTTCTCTTTTAATGATTTCAAATTTTCCTAGATTCATACTACATACATTCCATGCTCTAATTATTAATGGATGTTTACAGTTGTTTCTCCTCATTTTGAGTCATGCCACATAGCAAATAGAGGTCCCTGGGGCTTTACTCCATTTCTGTCATCACAGTAGACTCTACTTTGAGGAGGCAACTCTTTCCCAGTAGTCTTTTGAGTGCCTTCCAACCTGGGGTCTCATTTTCTGGCACTATATCAGACAGTGTTTCTCTGCTATCCATAGGGTTTTCAATGGCTAGTTGTTTCGGGAGTGCTTTGCCAGTGCCTTCTCCCTAGTCTGTCTTAGTCTGGAAGCTCAACTGAATCCTGTCCGCCATGGGTAACCCTGCTGGTATCTGAGATACCAGTGGCATATCTTTCAGCCTCATTGCAACACACAAGACCCCACATTGCAGCAATCTGATGGCCATGTGGGGTCCCAGCCCCATGTATTATATTAATTATATTAATAAAAATATAATATTATTGAGTATTATATATAGTTATATATCAACATATAATTATAATATATTAATATATTTAAAAATATTATATATATGGTTTGAAGATAAAAGCTTACCCTTAAATCTATTCATTGTGCCAGTATTTCGAAGAATTCTTCTAGGACTATTTGCTGCAAAACCAGCTGCCTTTTCATATTCACCAAGTAAGATTAATTCATTGAACCTATAGCCATTGCATTTTATAATGAGTTATAATGGCACACAAAAAAGAAAGAAAACTGATTAGAAATAGCTAATACAAACTAAATATAATGGCATAACAGAAAAACAAAAAGGAATTCTAATAAACTGTAACTGCATTCATTCACTCTGTAAGATGTTCATTCAATTCTTTCTGTAATATTCTAGGGATTTTGTTTTGTTTTGTTTTGTTTTTGTCTCGGTATAAAACTCTCACCTGCCAGCTGACTTTGAACCTGATCATGTACTTTATTCCTACAGTCCTTATAGAAAGTCATAGAAAATGAGAATAACTTGAAGTAAATCTATAATGAGCTCAGGTTTTTTTTCTCTCATATTATCAGGTGAAAGAAGGGCAATGTACTTAGAAGCTCAGCCTAGAGAAAATATTAATTGAATGCCAAAGTAGCCAAATTAGAAATCTATAGGTGTTCTGGGTATTCAAAAGCCTATGCTGTTCTGCCAGGCATCTGGCTCCCAATTAAACATTAGACTAACATAAGGAGGAAAGATCACAGTAAACTTAAGCCTTTACCCTTCCTATGGCAAAAGGTCTTCAAATCAGCCTTTACTTCACTGGCAATCAGGATTTAAACAGTTTTGCAAATAAGTGTGGAATGTGGACCCTCCCAGGGAGGAAAACACTAAAGTAATATTAAAATATATAAAACTTTCAATCTCAAGGAGATCTGGACATGGTGGGTGTATGCTTGCGATCCTAGCACTCAGGAGGCTGAGGCAGGAGGATTGACGTGAACTTGAGGTCAGCTGGGGCTCCATAGTGAGTTCCAAGCCAGTCTGGGCTACATAGTGAGACCCTATCTCAACAAAACAAAACAAAACAAAACAAAACAAAATTAATCTCAACAAGGATTTTTCACTAGTATCAAAGCTGATAGACTTGGGAAACATCATACAGTATAAGAAAATAACATAGGCTTTGGTGTGCTGCTGCCTAAATTATATTTATCCACTTCTTTGTACTATAACAATAAGCAAATCAGTAAGTGAAAACTGTTTAACATGTAAGACACATATTATATATTGGCCTCAAAGCCTATAACATTTTTTTTTTAAACAGGGTCTCACTGTGTAGCCCAGGCTGGCCTTGAACTCCTTTTGACCCTCCTGCTTCAGATGCTGAGATTACAGGCATGTTAAAAGAAGGTAAGCTTAGATTTCTTTACACCGCTATTAAATGCTATACTTAATAACTTAAGTATTAGCAAGGAATAAGTTGTCTTACTATGTCACAGAATGGAAATAATGAGAGAAAAGACTAACCTGGCTAGGATAATCTGAATATCTAAATCAAGAAGACATTCTCAAAAAACATTTAATAACATCAAGTCAATGGCTAGTGAATGCAAGAAAGATATAAATAATATATAATAGATAGATATAATAATATATAATTAAATCTTTGTCACCTCTGAGAAATATCTCAGACTCTGGTATTTTTCTTTCATAAACAGTCTGTGAAAAAGATAAAATTCTAGTTTATTTACTAATTTGTCAACTACAACAGATTTTCAAATTAGAAAAAGAGACTGTGACTCATTAAGATGTATGGTAAACGTGATCACTTAAACATGGAAAACAAAACTTTTAAGATATTTGCCTTTCAATGTAGTAAAGCATAATTTCAGCTTCTTTTGCCTTGCTTGGATTATCTTCAAACACTTCATCAACAACATCTTGGTCACCTATAAATATTAAAAGGACTACTGTAAAATATTTAAGGTTGTTTATCAAGAGAAAATAACAAATATGTGTTTAATACCAACAACTTCTTGTTTTGGTTCCAAACAGCACCCAAACAGCACTCACTCAAGTGAGAGGCCCCCTGTTCCTTTCCTCCCTATTTTCAATTATTCTCTCTTGGCTCACCAATCCCATTTTTTACCAATTATCTGCCAGTTGCAGCCAGGCTCCATGGTTGTTGTTGCTGTTGTTGTTAGGTGCCGTTGAGTCGGTATCCAACTCATAGCGACCCTCATAGGGTTTTCAATGACTGACTGTTTCGGGATTGCCTTGGGAGTGGATTGCCAGGCTCCTCTCCCATTTTTGCGGTGCTGGGAATTGAACTCGGGACCTCAGAGACTGCAGCACAGCACTCTACCCATTGAGCTAAATCCCAGCCCCAGGCTCCATGGTGCATGCCTATAATTCTAACAACTAGGGAAGTTAAGGTAGGAGGAGGATCACATGTTTGAGGCCAGACGCAGCCTGTGCAACTTAGTAAAATCCTGTCTTAAAATTAAATTAAAAAGAAGCTGGGAGTGAATCTCAGTGGTGGAGTGCTCTGGCTTCAACCCTCCAGTATTGCTAATAATAAATAAGTGAATAAGTAAATAAATAAATAAATAAATAAATGAAGGGGCTAGAAATGCAGCTCAGTGGTAGAACACTTGCTTAGCATAGACAAGGCCCTAGATTCAACCCCTAAATTATCTGTGAGCTGTTGAAGGAAGATATCCATAGGGTAACAGAGAATTAACAGAGGTAAGTGTATTTTTGTTTCCTTTAAACTCAGCCTAGGAAAATCTCATTATTTAGCTTTTTTGGGGAAAAAAGTAACTTCTACTGTTTTTGTTAATTAAAAAAATATAGGTAAATTACCATGTACATCTTTGGTTTTCTGAATTTGCTCCACGACATCTTGAAATGAGCTGCTCATATCAGATTTTACCCATGAAGTCAGTGCATGTGAAATAATCTGCAGTCTTTGATGACTATAAAGATAAAAAAACACACTGAGCCTAAATCAAATGGTGGAATATTAGAATAAACATAAATAAAACCTTCAAACTTTAAAAGTATATGATCAACTTTCATACCGAAATTGTAATGCTTTGTTCAGATTTTCAGCTTTATCTCGCCGTTTCAATAACACAATCATTTCCTCATCTAAGTCAGCCTTCCTTTGAGCTGGTACATATTTTATTGACATAGATTGTTTAATTTCTTCATATTTATCTTCAAGATGTTTCATATATTCATTGAGAGCATCTAGATTGACAGATTCTTGGACAGTCATGCCTACAGAAAAAAGAAACAAATAAGCCAAGGCAAATATGGGACTCCTGTGTTTAGTGTCTTAGCAAGATAAGTCAGATGGTTCATTGGTTAAGAAATAATTCAGAAATAGTAGCATGCACTTGTAACTTACTGAACATAAGTAGAATTAGGATAAAATTATGAATAAAACATTTAAACATCATCAATGATAACTCAGTGAAGATTGAGAACACACAAACTTTAGCATGTGAAAAAAAGTTTTTCAGTGACTTTATTAACACAATCCTCATATTCATACCACCAAAAGTCTGCCTAATGATTGAGGATTTAACTAACAGAATTCTCTGTAACCAAATCTTCCATTACTCTACTATAGCTAACCCCAAGATAACTGTTTTATTTTTTCTAACAGAAAACTTATAAATTCCTGCTAAATCCTCAGTCATCTCTTCCTTTCTCACTGTCCCCTGTATCCATTATTCATAACACACACATATACACACACACTTCAAATGCCTTCCTTTCTCATCTAAGCTAATTATTAACTTTCAGACATACCTCATATTTACTCTCCTCCAGAAACCCCCTTGAACTAATGCTACTGGATTTTAATCATTCCCTTACTCCTGATCTTCTCAGCATCTAGTCTGTTTTCATTGTTCTAAACTTACTCATGTGTATCTTATGTGAAGTTTGCTAGTCACAATTTTATATTTTACAGGAAATCCAGTCCCTACTTTGACCAGTTGTGAAATGATTATTCAAATTTGGTTGAAATCCTCTAGCATAGAGTAGCTCATTATCTTAAGACATACCTTCTATTTAGACAAAATATGGCTTCCTAAAATTTCTACCTTTTGATTCTGTCTCTAGAAAAACAGTAACCAAAATTCTTTAAATCCGAATACCATTATTTATTCTACAAGTCATTCTTTTCTTCAGGATAAATATTTACAACTCCTCTATTCATTCATCATACAAACGTCTCCAAAGCCTAGATGAAATGCAATATATACTCCAATTTCTTAAAATATGGCAACAGTATTATATGAAAGATACAGAACGAGTGAGTGTGACCATCAATAGGAATATTCACCAAAACTTACCACTTTATCATTTTCCACACATTATACCAGTGGTTCTTAATCTTTAGAATGCATCAGAATAATCAGAACTTGATAAAATACTTACTGTTCAACTCAACCACCAAGTTCCTGACACAATAAGTGCAGTGAGACCCAAGAATTTGCATTTCTAACCAGTTCCCAGGTGATGGTGATGTTGATATAAGAACCATACTTTCAGAGCTACTGCAGAGAGCCTGACTGGAAATCTTGTAATCTTTTAGAGTTGTTAAAAATTTTGTTTTTCCATGTATCTACCTAGTACCTTGACTAAAGTTGTTTATACAACATACAACTGGAAAATGCACACATATCAGCACATTTATGTTAGTTTGTATACAAGGTAATAAACCGCAAATAGCTGGGATTTCTCTCAAATATTTTAAACACAATACAGTACCTGGAATAGGTTTTGAAGGATCTTGGGGAAAAGTACAGTATTTTACTTCTTTCATATCATACTCTTCCCTGAGCTGTTTCATTTGATCTATTTGCAATTGAATCACTGAGGAATTATTTTCAATAATCCGCATTCTGAAAAACAGAAAGGCTTTCTTGTGTTTCTTTCAAATAATTTAATTCTTGAATCATAAGCTTTAAAGTAAAACATGTTAAACCATTGCTTTATTTTGGCTAATTATCATTTTGAACCATTATCAACTAAATAGAAGTTTGGCAAAAAATACCCTGAGAAAGTTAACTTACATCACAAATAAGGAACAATTTTTTTTCACAGCATCAATAAAATCTAATACTATGGTTATTAGGCTGCAGCCGTAATAGCCCTATGGCATTCGATCCCGTCAGATCTTGGAAGCTAAGTACGGTCAGACCTGGTTAGTACTTGGATGGGAGACCACCTGGGAACACCACGTGCTGTAGGCTTGGGAGATGGACTTGGCAACCCACTCCCAAAAATCAACCCACCATTGAAAACCCTATGAACAGCAGAGAAGCACTGACAACAGTGTTTCCCTTGTTGTACCTAGGGTTGCTACAAGTCGGATACTGACCTGATGGCACCTAACAACAACAACATGGCTATTAACCACACTGGAAATTTCTAAGTGTTAAACATAATCTGTGCACAAAATACTGTTTCCTTCAGTCAAAAATTACTTTTGCAATGTAAAAATCATTTTTAATAAATACTTGTATTAGCTTTTTGTACTATTTTAACAGTTACTATAAACTTGGTGCCTGAAAACAATAGAAATTTATTATCTCACCGTTCTGGAGGCCTGAAGTCCAAAATCAGTATCACTAGACCAAAATCAAAGTGTTGTGAAGACTGTGCTTTCTTTGGAAGTTTGAGAAGGAGAACGGGTCCCTTGCCTCCTCTAGCCTTTGGGGGCTGCAAGAACTCCATGGCTGCCAAACTTCAGCCTCTGCCTCCAGAGTCACCATTCTCTTCTCCACTGCCTGTGTCACAACCTCCTCTGTATCCCTCCTATAAGGACACTTATGATTTTATCAAGGGCATACCTGTACAATTTCCCTTCCTCAAGAGCCTCAATTTAATCATATTCACAAAGACTCTACTTCCAAATAAGGTAAACAGTCACAGATTCCAGGAATTAGGACTTGATATATTTGAAGGCCATTATTCAGTCTACTGTAGTAATTTTGATCCTAGAGCTAGAAGAAGGATAGCACTTCTGATAGAAAAGTAAATTCATTCAGAATTGGGGGTCCTAAAGACTAAGAAGTAATAAAAAGCAATAGAAATTTCTTTTTTTTCTTTTGTTATTTTGAGAGATAGTGCCTTGCTATATTGTCCACGATGGCCTCAAACTCTTGAGCCTCCTTAGTAGCTGGGATTGCAAAATTGCTTTTAAGGAGTACTTGAAGTCTATTTGAAGTTTATTTGAATTTTCCTAACTTTGTTGGCTGAGGGGGGAAATACCAGATTAAAATAAGCTAGTTATTATCAGAAAAAATTACTCATGATACTTGTTAAACATGAGGGGAAAAAGTACTTTATTCAAGAGGGGCAATAGCTGTAGAAGGAGGGACCACTGCAATTGGTTTCTGCAGTGGAGGAGAAAGTCTAGGTTCAATTCTGAATACAGTTTTGGCAAGCAGGAATTTATAGTCAAGAACCAGGGTGGAAGACAAGTGTGGTAATACATGCCTGTAATCCAAGCACTCAGGAGGCTTTGGCAGGAAGATTATGAGTTTGGGGCCAGCCCAAGCTATATAGCAAGACCCTGCCTAAACAAAACAAAACAAAACCAACAACAAAAAAAGCAGGGTAGAGGTCAGTACATTAAAAATGACTAGAAGGAAACATCAGAAATAGGGAGAGATTCTTGCTGAAGGCAAGCCAAGATTATCAGAATTCGTGTTAGGGAATAGTAGGGATGGGGAATTTGGTCAGGCAATGAGGATGATCATATATCAAGGGTGAGATATTCTGTCTGGCTAAGCCAATATGATAAGATTCGAACTAAAAATGGATAGTGCATACATGAATATGGAAATCCTAAGTCACACCTAGTTGAAAGAGTTCCTGGAAGCCTGAGTAGACTTCAGTCAGGACAGAATCTTTGTTAATATATAAATGTCAAAGGTTTTTTTAAAAAATTAAATTCCAGTTTGTCAGTAGCTGCTGCCTGGTTCTGATTGTTACACAGAATTGTTGGTAACCACAAATTGTTTATCAGAGTAAAAGCTTGCAGTGTTTATGAAAAAGGGACTGTAGAAATAAAATATCCTTTGGTTTTATTTCAAATAAATTTGTTCTTGTAAAAGAAAGACATGTTAAAAAATAAACAGACTTTCAAAAAAATTGAAAGCAGGGACTCAAACAGATACATGTACATGAATGTTCATAGTGGTATTATTCACAATATCTGAAGGTGGAAACAACCTAGAAGTCCATCAGTAGATGAATGGATAAAAAATGTGAGATATGTATATATAATATGTGATATAGAGGTTGGGGTTTAGCTCAGTTGGTAGAGTTCTGTGCTACACTCTCTTAGGACCCAGGTTCAATCCCCAACACAGCAAAAATGAGAGGACGTGGTAATCCACTCCCATAGTAGTCCCAAAGCGATCAGCCCACTGAAAACTCTGTGAGGGTCATTATGAGTCAGACCCCCCGACTTGACAGCACCTAACAATATGAGATATATATATATATATATATATATATGAAATATTCATGCTACCCCCTGAATGTGAAGGTATCTAATTGTTGCTCCTTTCTCTGCTATTCTTATGATAGGTTTATTTTTGACAACTTCAAAAGGATTCATCTCAGCATTTCTTAGCATTTATCACGATTGGGACTTTGGAGGTTTCTTAAATCTGTAAAATGGTATCTTTCACCAACACTGGAAAATTCTCAGCCTTTATCTCTTCAAATACAAGCTCTGCCCATATTCTCTTCTCTTTTAGACATTAGAACTGTGATTAGCCACAATATGACCTTTTCATTCTACTTGTCACATCTTTTATAATATATTGAGATACAGTCCACAAACTTCAAAATTCACCCTTGTAAAGAGTGTAATGCAGTAAACTTTAGTATATTCACAGAGTTATACAACCATCACCACTCTTTAATTCCAGGCTATATCATCACCCACCAAATAAGCCCTTTACCCACTAGAAGTCTACTGAGCAGGACACAATTTTCAATACAGACCCCAGGCATGAAGCAGTTTACCTCTGGTTCACTCTAGGATGGAAGAGACACTTATTATCATAGCAATACATGGGGAGGGTTTCCCAGTAGACTATACCACTTAAGGAAAATCCTAGGCTTTGTCTTTTATCTCCCATCACACAGTAAAAAACTGAAGTGCATGGTCACAGGTTTTTTTGGCTTTTTGAAACAAGGTCTTGCTACATGACCCAAGCTGGGCTTAAAGTTGGGATTCTCCTGCTTCAGATCCCTAAGAGCTAGTATTACAGGTACATACGTCATTATATCTGGCATGGTCACTAGCTTTAATAAATATTCTCAGGGTCAAAGTAGCTTTATCACTCTGCTTATCTTTTTGTCTTCTGTTAGGTTTTGCCCTAATAATCTTACTGTCTACAGCCATAACACCCTGGCATCTGATCTTGTCAGATTTCAGAAGCTAAGCATGTTTGGGCCTGGTTAGCGCTTGGATAGGAGACTGCCTGAGAATACAAAGTGCTGTAAGCTTGGGAGAAAGACTCGGTGGTCTGCTCCTGAAACAATCATCTATTGAAAACCCTATGAATAGCACAGAAGCATTCTTAGACATAGTGTTGGTCATGGCACAGTGTTGGGTAGTGTTTCATTCTGTTGTACATAGGGTTGCTATGAGTTGGTGCCAATTCAATGGCACCAAACAACAAATCTCTTACTATCAGTTTCCTGTTCCTTTTTCAAAGATTTTTTAAAAAATACTTTGCTATTTTTGGGTGTGACTTTCTGATTCTGTGCCAGGCATATGATCTTGCACATGTTTAAGGCCATTGTTGCAGCCACTGTATCAATCCATCTAGTTGAGGTTCTTTTTTGTTAGCCCACCACTCTCTCAACCATGATGTCCTTCTTCAGGGATTGGTCCCTCCTGAAAACATGTCCAAAATGTGTAAGATGTAGTCTAGTCATCTTTGCTTCCAAGGAGCACTCTGGTTGCATTTCTTCTAGGAGGGATTTGTTGGTTCTTTTGGCAGTCCGTATTTCTCTCCAGCACCATAATTCAAAAGCATCAATTCCTCTTCTGTCTCTCTTATATAATGTCCATCTTTCAAAACTACATGTTGTGACTGAACATATCATGGCATGGGTCAGGTGCACCTTCATCTTCAATGTGACATCTTTACTTTTAAACACTTTCAAGGGGTCTTTTGCAACAGCTTTTCCCAATGAAACAAATCTTTTGATTTCTTGACTGCTGCTTCCACAAGTGTTGATTGTAGAACCAAGAAAAGCAAAATTGTGGACAACTTCAATCTTTTCTTCATTTATCATGAAATTGTGTACTGACCCAGCTGTAAGGATTTTTGTTTTATTGATGTTGAGGCGCAATCCACACTGAAAGCTGTGTTCTTTGATTTTCATCAGTAAATGTTTCAAATCCTCTTCACTTTCAGCAAGCCGAGTTGTGTCATCTGCATAATGTAGGTTGTTAATGAGTCTTTCTCCAGTCCTGATGCTGCCTTCTTCTTTGTAAAGTCCAGCTTCTCAGATTATTTGCTCAGCATAGAGATTGAAAAGATACAGTGTAAGTATACAGGCCTGACACACCCCTTTTTTGACTTTAAACCAGGCAGTGTTTCTTTGTTCTGTTTAAACAACTGCCTCCTGGTCCATGTACAGATTTCTCCTGAGTATGATGAAGTGCTCTGATATTCCCATTCTTCACAGTGTTATCCATAATTTGTAATGATCCACACAGTGAAATGCCTTTCATAATCAATAAAGCATAGACATCTTTCTGGTATTCTCTGCTTTTGGCTAATATCCATATGATGCCCACAATGATGTCCCTGGTTCCATGCCCTCTTATGAATCTGTCTTGATTTTCCAGCAGTTTCCTATCTATATACTACTGCAGTTGCTTTTGAATGATCTTTAGTAAAATTTTACTTTATGTAGTAATTTAGTGGAAAGTTTATCCCCATATCTAGCTGGCCATAATACCAGAAATGAAAGTCAAATTTGGCATAATGTTCCAAGTTGATTTGAAATTATCTATAAAAATAATCTATCTAGTTGGGCACAGTGGTACACACCTATCATCCTAACAACTCAGGAGGCAGAGGCAAGAGGATTACAAGTTCAATGCCACAGGTAGTCTGTGTAACTTTAGCAAGACTTTGTTTCAAGATGTAAAAAATAATTTTAAGAGGGGAGCTGAGGATGCAGCTCAGTGGTAAAGCACCCTGGGTGCAACACCCCAGTACCACACACACAGAAAAAAATATCTACCTACCATTTGCCAGATTTAACAGTGAAAATGTAGAAGCTGGGGATATAGTTCAGTAGTGAAGGGCCTGTCTAGCATGTGCAAGGTTCTGGGTTCAGTCCCCAGCACCTAATAATAATAATAATAATAATAATAATAATAATAATAAAGTATATTGAAAAAAATGCCTGGTGGCTCACACCTGTAAGCCCAACACTCTAGAGGCCGAAGCAGGAGGACTGCAAGTTTGAGGCCAGTCTGGACTACATGAGACCCTGTCTCAAAAAAAAAAAAAAAGAAAAAGGAAAAAAGAAAAAGAATGAAAAAAATAAACGAATGAAAGAAAGACTCTTTACTCAACAAGATTGAACATTGTATCCTCTCCAGTAGGTTACTTACCTTTGCTCTAATTCAGATAGCAATCATGAAACTGTACTATTAAATTTTCCATGCAAGAAATTACCTGGAGTAATTACCTGCATCCTTCATTTTATGATATCACAATGTGTTTCCAATTATACTAAGAGGTATCACAAAATTCTCAAACAAAACAAATATTTTTAAAATATGCAAAAAATATAGTTGGCAGGAAACAGTAAAATAAAAACACTGCTTTAAAATAAAAATGAAATTGAAGCCAGACATAATGGCACACATCTGTAATCCTAGCAATCAGGAGGCTGAGGTGGGAAGACCCTGAGTTCAAGGCCAGCCTGGACTACATAGCAATACCTTATGCCAAAATAAATACATAAAATAAATAAAATTTAAGAGACTAAGAACCACTGGATAGATTTACACTGACTAGTTATTATAACCAAGTTACAATTATGTCATTTTGGCTAGTTACTAATATACTTACTTTGCTTCAAGTTGAAGTGTTCTTTTCTGGTGATATACCAAAGTTGTGGGCTGTGCTGCCAAAATCTTCAGTTTTCCATGAAGACAAAATGTAGTTCTTTTGTCTTTCTTTATTGTTTCAATAAAGGCATCATATTCTTTTTTGATTGAAGTAAGTATGGATTTGTATGCAGTAGTATAATCTATTACCTGAAATATGATTTTTCTGCCTACAGTACTGAATTTTTTTTCTAGAAGAGTATGGATCAAAAACCTTTCAAATATCATTACAGTTTTTTTAATGAAACATGATTAATAATTAGAAATCTAAAACCTTTACAGCAAACAAACATGACTAGGCACTAAAGACAATATTTACTGAATACATACTATTTGTGGATCATTACACTAGATACTATGATCTTAAGTATCACAGAGGGAAGAGATAGTATTTTTAGTCTACTTGGATAATCACATATCATATCAGTTAAAACTAATACCAGGTCTATTTTTCCCAATTCTGTATCTCTTACTTACATACCATCCCATACTCCCTTACTCTAGTCTTTGATTTCATTTAGATTTTAAGTTCCTAAACTCCTTTGACCTGTTTTTCTAACCTATCAGTTCCTACTGGCTAATCAACACTCTCAATTCCTAACTGCATTTCTATTCTCAAGATGGCACACGTGACTGTGAAAAAGCCTCATCACTACACATTCATTGTTTCCAGTGATGTTTAAGCAAAGAATATCTCAGGAGGGATAACAGAAGAAAATAATATAAGAAAAGATAACAAAAGAAACAGAAAATGAAAAGGTCTGAGAAGGACCTGATTTTCCATCATGGTTTCTTTTCTTTTCTTTTTTTTTTTTTTTCCCTTAACTTGTATGTGCATTACCCACACAAAAATAAGTCATCAAAAACATTTAAAAATAAGTTAAAAATAAAAATAGAAAAATTATAAATAAGTTATGATTTCCAACTTTTGTTCATGAGGATTTCAGAAGGGACTAATGTATATAGGGAATAAAAGTGATAGATCCAAAAGTTTCTCTGAAACCTGAAATTATGCTTTCTGTCTCTGCTATGGGCTGGGATTTAGCTCAGCTGGTAGAGCGCTGCACTGCAGTCTCTGAAGTCCCGAGTTCAATTCCCAGCACCGCAAAAATGGGAGAAGGGCCTAGCAATCCACTCCCAAGGCAATCCCAAAACAGTCAGCCATTGAAAACCCTATGAGGGTCGCTATGAGTCAGATACGGACTCATGGCACCTAACAACAACAACATCTCTGCTACATTTCTCATCTCTGGTATCTCCCATTGGTTTTCTTTATCTGGACAAAAATATAGAAAAAGTTATCCAGGAAGATATTCATTTCAACAAAAATAATATAAGGTATTATTAATTAGTGGCAAGTACCAGGAGAAGATATTAGAGTAGGAGATACTGGTTCTCTTTTCGACATGACTGTACTACCTATCCATCCAAATCAGGAATTTGGAATTAGTACAAGAGGCCATCAATCTGTGGTCTTCCACATTAAGCACTCTGCTTCTCCTGGCCATCTTCCACCTCATGTGCCCCTGTGACATGTTCCAGCAATCCAAGACAACCAGATTACATAAATGAGTAGTTAATGCAGCCATACACTATGGTGTCTGATCCTGTCAGATCTTGGAAGCTAAGCAGGGTCAGGCCTGGTTAGTACTTGGATGGGAGACTGCCTGGGAACACCAGGTACTGTAGGCTTGGGAGAAGGATCTGGCAACCCATTCCCAAAAATCAATCTGCCATTGAAAACCCTATGAATAGCAAAGAAGCAATGACAATAGTGTTTCATCTGTTGTATGTAGGGTCACTATGAGTTGGATACTGACTCGATGACAGCACCTAACAACAACAACAATACAGTTGTAGTGATACCAAGATTAGCCTCTATGTCAGTTTGCTAGAAGAAATAGATTTTAGAAGAACAGTCATGAGTATCTTTGGGAATGCACAGAAAATGTATTAGAGGATGCAAACTGGCATACCATAGGTATAATACCACTGAGAAGTCTACCAAATATGGAGCCTCTTTTTCCTTAATGACAATAATAGCAGGGACTTTAGACTGAGTTGGTTCTTCATTTGACTACAGTTCCCACCATTCCCTATTCTCTCACAGCTAGCCCATTTAATTCTTTCATAATATTTCCTTTCTGGCCTCTTCAGGTATTGAAGCTTGACATTCCTGTATTAAAGTTTCCAATAAACCCAAGAAAATCATAACTATACTTATTTGGTACATGGGAGGATGAGGCAATCCACTCCCAAGGCAATCTCGAAGCAATCAGTCATTGAAAACCCTATGAGGGTCGCTATGAGTCGGACACAACTCAACAGCACCTAACAACAACAACAACAACTTATTTGGTACAAGGGTGTAAAGGAGAAGAGGAATGGTATCAATTCTATCTCAGCTCCTATGTATGGATCTAAACTATTCATATAACATGCTATGAGGAATACAAAAGCCCAGTCACTTTCCAGAGTCCAGTTTCCTCCATGAAACACCGTTTTTCTATAGAAGCTCACTCTAGTAACTTTAGTCTTCTTTGTTTACTAGATCTTTGACTCACTCTGTAATCTACCCCTAACCCTTAGTGTATGAGTCTCAGGTACTCCTTGCTTTGATTCAGGCGTGATTCTCCAAGTCACATCATTTTAAACATAATTGGATATTTGTTCTACAGTTTCAAGTACCCAGAGATGTGAGCTGACACTCTGTGTGTTTTTTCTTATTGAGACAGGATCTAACTATGTAGTCCAGGATAACCTCAAACTAATGATCCTTCTGTCTCAGCCTCCCAAGTGCTGAGATTACAGGCATGCTCCACCATACCCAGGTTGCAAGTTGACTCTTTTATCTTCTACCAACTAGATATTATCCAGAGAGAAAGAAAATCAAAAGGCAATCTAATTATTCAAACCAATCAAACCCAATCATCAACAATCAAATATATTAGAATCATGTAAAACTGAAAAGAAACTAGAGGAGAAAAGTATCAAATTATCTGTTTCAGGTCACCTCTCAGTCCTGACAGATAAAATTCTTTATGATGTACAAATAAATGTACAATGTACAATTATACAATGTGCAAATAGTCCAGATTGATATCTTGGAGGGGAGAGAGAGAAAGAACATGGACTAGAGGCATAGATATGGTTTTTTATTTAACCCCGTATGTTTTCTCTTAGAATTAAATTTATCAACACCAACTCCAAAATGACTTCACTATTATTATACTAATTTAAAGAAGATAGGTCTTCAGCAAGAAAAATTCTGACATATGTTAGCATTTGATAAGCAAAGATAGCAAAGATAAGCAAGTTTCAATTACATAACTTTGGTGAGTTCACACAAGTAGAATCTTAACATGACTCTTGCTATTTATGAAATCTATTCAAGATACCACCTTTATTCAAACATTAATCCAATATTGCTTGGGTGGAGGCAGTTGAAACAGGGTCTTGCTATGTAGCCCAGGTTAGCCTGGAACTTAGTATGTAGCATAGGCTGGCCTCCAACTTGCAATCCTGCCTCTGCCTCCCAAGTGCGAATGATAGGTGTATGCCACCACATCCAATTCATCTAATACATTGCTTCATAACTAAAAGACCAACAGCATATCCCAGATACTAACAACATAAAATGAAGATAACCTGCCAATATATCAGTTCTAAAAGATAATTTTTTGTCGATGATTTAAAAGGAAGAAAAGACTTTTATACTCTATAGAGATATCGATTTTCCTTTCTTCCTCTTCTTTTTATTTTTCTTTGCAGTACTAGGGGGTTGAACCCAGGGCCTCGTGCATGCTGGACAGGTGCCCAGCACTGAACTGCACTTGCAGCCAAGCCCCTTTTTCGTTTTATATATCTATTTTGAGACAGGGTCTTATTGAGTTGTACAGGCTGCCTCTGGCTTCAAACTTGGGATCCTCTTGCCTCAGCCTCCTGAGTTGCTAGGATTATAGGCATGCACCAGTGCCTAGATGTATCAATTTTCCTAATTCCACTGGTACATACTTATCTCTACGTTGTACTGACCTTTCCTTAGAATGAGATAGTAAGTTTTTATTTGGAGGAGAAATGAGACTCATGGTGTGAAAAACTTCAAAATTAAACAGAAGAGTGAGTTCTGACTTTGCCTGCGGCCATTTTATTCAGATACTAATCCTTTACTGAGGGAGAAGGACCCAGCAACCCAGTCCCAAAAATCAATATGTCATTGAAAACCTTATAAACAGCAGAGAAGCACTGACGATAGTGTTTCATCTGTTGTACGTAGGGTCACTATGAGTCAGATACCAACTTGACAGCACCTCACAACAACAACAACAACAACAACAATCCTTTACTGAAGTCTTAGTGTAAGTACTTCCTCCAGGCAGAGGAAAGGATGCTAGCCAGAGGTGGTGGCGCAGGCCTGTAATTCCAGCACTCAGGAGGCTGAGGCAGGAAGACCTTGAGTTTGAGGCCACACTGGGCTACATAGCGGGACCCTGTCTCAAAAAAAAATGCAAGGGATGCTTATTTCATTTAGTTTACTGTCAGAGCATCTTCCAAGGGGTAGATAAAAAAAAAAAAAAGAAAAAGAAAAAAATTAGAATCAACGGGCGAACTATAATTGTTTGTAAAAGTTATTTATAAAATTGTAAAGGGCAAAATCAATATTACCTAATCTATCTCCACTATTTTCAGTGTTAAGTCCAGTCAAACCCCTTGTTCACCATGCCTATCCAGACCTCTTAACTATAAGAGGTTTCAATTTTTTTTCTATCAAGCTATGTACTTACTTACTTACTTACTTACTTACTTAGACCTGGGGTCTATGTTGCCCATACTGGCCTCCAACTTCTGGTGTCAAGGGATTCTCCAGTCTCGGCCCTTCCAGCAGCTAAGACTACAGGAGAATGCCACTATGCCTGGACAAGGGGTCTCAATTTAATATGCCAGACCAAATTTAAACCAAGATTTTAATAATACCACAAACCTCAAATAACAAAGATCTACCAGGCTCTTGTTTGCAACTCAACTGCTAATGAATTAGATAATATCTTTGGATGGAAGGGTCAAAAGATTATTAGTGGGCATAGCTAGGTTGTTGATCAAAAATGGCCTGAAAGCCTTATTAACAGGTAGTATAAACCCAGCATTTCATGTTCCCCCTTCATCTCTTCTGACAAATTGGATAAACTTCTCAAAACTGGCAAATAGAATGTTGTCAAATAAGAAGTGGTATTACTAAGGAAGAAACGTTAGTTGTAAAGATAGGCTATTTGGGGACTGGGGTTTGGCTCAGTTGGTACAGTGCTGCTCTGTACTCTCTAAGGCCCTGGGTTCAATCCCCTGAACTACAAAATGGGAGAAGGATATGGCAATAGCACTGCAATACTATAGCCCAGCAGTAAGGAAAAAGGATAAAAAGCAATCACACACACACACACACACACACACACACACACACACACACACCCCCCACACCACGATAGACCATTTCTACCCTCATGAAAACCTCGTCTTAAGAGCATTATGATACCTTATCAAAAACGTTTCGGTATATGATGTAATATTCATCAGCAGGTCCTTCCTCATGACAGCCTACTTTTTCAATCTCTGTAATTATGTATCTTTGCATACTTTCCAAAAATTCCTTTTCACTTCTATTAATGATAGGAGGAAGAAGGGCATGTTTATTTATTTCTTGGACTGACATAAGTTCCAATGTGCACAGGTGTTCACCAGAGAAAAGTTCTATCTTGACCTTCTTTTGCAACAAAGCCAAAACTTTGATGAGCCTGGAAGTAAAAAAATCAATTAATCTAAAAGCTTAAAAATTTTAAGTAAAGTAAAATATTAATCTAAAAAGAATGTGTAAGTCAGGCATGGCAGTGCATGCCTGTAATCCCAGCAATTTGGGAGGCTAAGGCATGAGGGTCACAAGTTCGAGGCCAGAGGCAGCCTGTATAACCTAATCAGACTCTGTCTCAAAATTTAAAAAATGTAATTGGGCTGGGAGTGCAGCCCAGTGGTAGATCACTTGCAAAATATGTAATCCTTGGCACATTTAAAAAAAAATTCCCAGGGATCTGTCACTGAGATAAATATTTCAGTCTAGAACTAAAGGATCTATGCTATTCTATCATTTAGTATCTTCTTGGATAGAAATACCATATATCACTCAATTAAGAGCTCCTCACTCACTAACAAAACTCCTCTCATATGTATCATTTAACTGATGGCTTATTTTTCAGTCCTGGAGATTAAAGCCAGGGCCTTACATATGCTAGGCCCACTCCACTGCTGAGCTCCACCCCTGGTCTCCCTTTCTTAATTTTTTGAGACAGGGTCTTGTTAAGTGCTGCAGGCGGCCCTGGCTTCGAACCTGCAATCTTCCTGAATAGCTGGGATTACAGGCATGTGCAATGGTGCCTCGCTAACTGATGGCTTCTTATGTTTAATTCAAAACTTTTTTTATTTTATTATTTGTTTTTACTTATTTTTATGCAGTGCTGGGGATCAAACCTAGAAAGTACTCTACTAATGAGGTATAACCTCAGGCCCTCTTTCTAAATTTTTAAATTTCACATTTTAGTAATAAAGATATCTTAAGTGGACAGAGGGAGAAGAACCCTGTAACCTATTCCCAAAAAAACAATCAGCCATTGAAAACCCTATGAACAGCAGAGAAGCATGACAATAGTGTTTCGTCTGTTGTACATAGGGTTGTTATGAGTCGGATATCGACTTGACGGCACCTACCAACAAATGGACAGAAAACATTGTGACTTAACACTTCCTAAAAGGAGGTTTAGTGCTTTATTTGTTATGTGTGGGAAATCTAGTATATAAGGGAAGGTTGGAGAGTGCTATTTTATATATGGCAGTAAATCAGGAAAGATAAAAGTCCTCCCTGACAAGGTGACATTTCAGAAACCTGAAAAAGGCATGTTATGTAGATTGCTGGGAGAAGTGGTTGAGGCAAAGAGAACAGCAAGTTAAAAAGGCTTTGAGGCAGGACAGTGTATCTGAGTAACAGCGAGGTGTGTGGGCCTAGAAGAGAATGAGAAACGGAGAGATGAGGTCAGAGAAGTAGTTGTCATATCATGCAGAATGTAGGGCCTTGAAGGCAGAACTACCACCAACCCATGGGGCATCTTCTTGCACTCTCCAGGAAGACCTGACTGGAGAAACAAGAAGCTGGAAGCCATGGCCTCCACTTATTCCCGTATTGGAGTAATGGCCTCATTTATAGGAATTTAGGCTTTACTGAGTGAGATGGGAAGCAGATGAGTAACAATTTTACTTTTTAAAGAATCTCTGACCAGATATAATGGCACATGCCTGTTATCCCAGCAACTCAGGAGGTGGAGGCAGGAGGATTGGGAGTCTCAGGCCACAGGCAGCCTGTGCAACCCAGTGAGACCTTGTCTGAGGATAAAAAATATAAAAGCGACTGGGGATGCAGCCCAGTGGTGGAGCACTGGCGAAGTATGCACAACACCATGGGTTCAACCCCTCTAGTGTCCTTCCCCGACACACATATACACTGGCAGGAAACAAGGGTCAGAGCTGTTAGGAGGCAATAATCTGGGCAAAAGATGATGGTGGTTTGAAACAAAGTGGTAAGAAGTGTTACGTATGTATTTTAAAAATAAAGCCAGGATCTGTTGAGGGATTAGATGGCCATGTTTTCTGGTCTTAGCAATTTAAAAAATAAGAATTGGCATATATGGAGATGGGAACAGCAATTTCACAAGATAAGGAGTTTGAGGCTTGTCTGTTAGAAACATATGGACAACTGGATATGTAAATCTGAACTTCAGGTAAGTGGTCTAAGTGACAGATACATTTTTGCACGTAAGTTGTGATTTAAAACTTATTAGAATCAGATAACCTGGGAAATGTAATAAAGCAGAGATCATAAGACTAGCAGAGCTCTAAATTTAGAGGTCTGATGGATCAAGAGGAAGCAGCAAAAAATCTGGAAAAGAGCTTCCAGAGGGGTAGAAGTGAACAAGGTACTCTGAGGGTGGTGAAGAAAGTGTTTCAAAAACTGGAGTGATCACCTGTGTCAAATGCTGCTGACATCAAATAAGATAAAATGACCATTGATGTTAGCCATAAAAAGGATATAAGTGACCATTACAACAGTAGTCCATCAGAATGATGATAGGGACAAAAGCCTGACAGGAGTGGGTTTAATAAATGGAAAGGGAAAGTTGGAGACAGTAAGTATAAACAACTCCTTAAGAAGTTTTCTTGTAAAGGTGGAGACTAGTTGATAAACAATGGCATGAAAAACCCTCCAGGAACCTTCAGAAGTGCCAAAACATGGGAGTACCTAAGTCAGGAACTTTCAATCAAATTCAGTGTAATTAAAATGTAAAGCCAGTGATCAGTTTAGCAGATTAGACTGTAAGAAAGTCAGAGAGAGGATGAATGCCATACTAAGGAACTTGGATTTCATCCTGAAGGTGAAGTATTTAATTTTTTTTCTTTGCAGTACTGGGGATCATACTTGGGGCTTCATGCAGGCTAGGCAAAGCACTCTACCACTGAGGTATAAACCCAGCTCGAGGTAAAATATTTGAAGTAGAATAATGCTATCATTTTTACTTTTTTTTTTTTCCTCAGTACTGGGGGTTGAACCCAGGGCCTTGCGCTTGCATGCTCTACAAGTGCTGGACCACTGAGCTGCACCCCCAGCCCATTTTTTTACTTTTTGAGACAGGGTCTGGCTAAATTATGCAGACTGCCTCTGGTCTCCAACTTGCGATCCTCCCCCCTCCGCATCCTGAGCTGCTGGGATTACAGGCGTGCGCCCCCGCGCCCCCGCGCCCCCGCGCCCCCGCCCATCATTTTTTACTTTTTGAAAAGTATTTCTTTTTTCAGTACTGGGGACCAAACCCAGGTCATTGTGTGTACTATCCAAACTCTCTCCCTTAGCTACATCCCAACCACCCTCCCCTTCTTTTTTTCTTTTGAGCAAGAGTCTCACTGTTGCCAAGGCTGGCCTTGAACTCGCTACGTAGCCTGGGCAGGCATCGAATTTGCCATGCTCTTGCCTGAGCCTCTGGAAGAGCTAGGATTACGGGCCTGTGCCACGGCCTGGCTATTTATACTGAACCCAGGGCCTTATCCATTTGTTGCAAGTACTCTTCTACTGAGTTGCACAGGCTGCCTCTAGCCTCGAACTCGAGATCCTCTCGCCTCGCCTCCCAAACTGCTGGGAATTGCTGAGATTACCGCACCTGGTCGTTTTGGAGGCAACAGAAAAGATGGCAAGAAAAGGGGAAAGGCTGGAGATATGTTAGGAGATACATACTGAAACCCCTCTAGGAAAAAAATGATGCCTGAATTTCAGGATGGGGAGACAGAGAATGCATTAAAGATGGTACAATAAAAAGGGCCCGGTGGTTTGTACAGTGGAGAAAGAACAAGGAAAGGATGTAATTTGCTTCTAATTGGTCTGTCTTGCTGGGAGAGCACCGTATATGTACCCCAAAATTTTTCCCTCTCTCCACGTCCAAACTTGTGAATTCTATAACCAAATAACCATTCAGCAGATTTCTTTCCGTGTGTGTGTGTGTGTGTGTGTGTGTGTGTGTGTGTGTGTATTTTGTTTGTTTGTTTTTTGTTTTTTGTTTTTAAGGCAGAGTCTCATATGTAGCTGAGGCTGGCCTGGGGCTCACTATGTACCCTAGACTGGCCTGGAACTCAAGGCAATCCTCCTGCTCCAGCCTCCCTAGTGCTGCGATTACAGGCATGCACCACACCTAGCTTCCGCATAACTCCACTTTAAAATATGCAAAACTCCTGAAATTTTCGACATATTAAACCGGTTCCACACTCAAGAAATGCCATGCCCGGCCCAGAACCTTCCTCAGGCTAGGAGACTTGGGGTTGAAGGCAGGGGCGAGACCACAAAATAATAAAGGGCTGACAACCTCTGCCCCCTCGCCCCCATCTTTGAAAAATGTCTACAGCTTTCCCGGAGTAAGACCGAGATTCCCTTTCCTCGGAGGCCCCGAGGGCTCCTGGTAGGTCGCCTGAACCTTCCGTCCCTCAGCGCCTCCGTAAGCGGGTGAACAACATTTTGGTGCCCCATAACCTTTCCTGTCCCCTTAACCTTTTCCTTCTCGTCTTGTTGAGCCCGCTCCGGCCGTCCCGAAGCCGTTCCTCCGCCTCTTTCCCCCTGCAGTCCTCACCTGAATCCCTTTCTCCTAACCCGGACTCCAAAGCTTAGCGACTGTAACTAGGGAGCGCGGCGCGGTAGAACTGCATCTCGGGACAAGTAGTACCAGCTGGAAGACAGCAGTAGAAAACTACAATTCCCAGAACACACCTGCAATTCCTCCCTTTCCTCAACCTCCACCGCTCCCTTTTAAAGACCCTCCTAGCCACGTCGACTGCATAGGAAAAGCCTTTTTTAAAAATGTAAAAGTTGCTTAACTATGCCGTTTGGAGAGCATCGCGAGGACTACCGCGAGAAGTTAGCGCTAACTCAGAGGAGCGGCGCGCGGCGCAGGCTCGGTCAGGCACCGGGTTAGACAGCCGCTGTGACGGCAGCAGGCACTGCTGCGGTTGCCTAAGGGGCGGGACCTGGGGCCCCGGAACCTCGCGGCCCGGCGCGGCGCTCTTCCTTTCCGACCCGCCATCTACGGTGAGTGGGTGCTCTGGGTAGTGTATGTAGCCAGCGGGTTACACGTCGCCCTCCTCGGGTCCCTGGGTTTAACCTGTGTCTTCCTTTTCCTCAGCGTCAGGTGAAACTGCCGCCAAGATGCAGATTTTCGTGAAGACTCTTACCGGGAAGACCATCACACTCGAGGTACGGGCCGGGTGGTGTGAGGAAGCCGAGGCCTGAACGAGGTCCTCGGGTGGTCGGGGCCGGCGCCGCCTCGCACGTCTTAGAACACCTTCCGAGATTGAGCTCTCAGTCTGGGCCTTGAACTGAGAATGGTTTGCTGAGCGAGCACCTGGGTCTGGTTTGCAGTGCGGAAAGGCGGACTCTGTCCCCTGGAGAGGTGGCCGGCCAAATGGTTAAAGCAGGGGACCCTGCGGTGGGGAAAGAGCAGCTTCTCACTGGGCTGGCGCGGGCGCATGTGCCTAGGAGCCCTGTCCGCTCCGGCTGGGGAGAGTTGTGCATACCTGGAGCTCTGCTTGGAGGCCGCCCGCCGGATCGGCCTTATTGAGTAGTCTTCAGCTCCCACCTGGGTTCGTTTCAGTGGTAACTGTCGAATTGAACTGAAGGAGCCGTCTTTCTAGTTTCTTAATATATAACCAACTTAACGTTTTGAAATTCCTAGGTTGAACCCTCGGATACTATAGAAAATGTAAAGGCCAAGATCCAGGATAAGGAAGGCAAGTAACATATTGTGGTTTGAGAAGATTAACCTGTAGAGATAGGCTTACTTTTAGGCGATAGGCACAGAATTTGCTCTTGGTAAGTGGGAAGACATCTCATTGACAAAGTGTTTCTGGATTAGTATCCCTGCAGGACATTTTTCATATGTGAATTTTGACAAGTTATTTCTCTATTCCTGTTTGCTAATTTGTAAAATGAAGATTATATTAACGTATGTTAAATTTGCTAACCTGTACAAACATTCAGAGATATACCTAGCCTGTAGTAAAAGCTCAGTAACACCTGTTAGTAGCAGTTATTTGATTCAGGACTATTATTCTAATTTTGGTTTTTGTTTTGTTTCTTTTTCATTAGGAATTCCTCCTGATCAGCAAAGACTGATCTTTGCTGGTAAGCAACTGGAAGATGGGCGTACATTGTCTGACTACAATATTCAAAAGGTTTGTTTGGGGGAAGTATTGGCCCCTAAAAAAGGCTTATTTCGGAAAATTTGGTATGCAAAAATGAGGGAAGTAACATTAAATTAGTAATAGATTCCCAGATGACTGGTATACCAGCATTTGAGCAGCAATGCTGTTTCTTTAATTAGAAAATGCATGATAAGCCTGGTGTAGTTGCACGCCTGTGTAGACCCAGTTATTCTGAAAGTAGAGGCGAGAGGATCCCAAGTTTGGGGCCATAGGTAGCCTATGCAATTTAGGAAACCCTGTCTCAAAAAAATAGGAGGAGTCTGGGATTATATCCCGGTTGTGGAATGCTTGTCTAGCATGGAGGCGGCCCTGGATTCTACCCCCCATTACTACACACACAAAATCGTGACACTGGTTGTCCATTCTTAATGCAGCAGTAAAATCTTTCATCGTGTGTTCGTTAACAGGAGTCCACCCTTCATCTTGTGTTGAGACTTCGTGGTGGTGCTAAGAAAAGGAAGAAGAAGTCTTATACCACTCCCAAAAAGAATAAACATAAGAGAAAGAAGGTTAAATTGGCTGTCCTAAAATACTACAAGGTGAGACAGTTTCATAGGAAGAGTAGAATATCAGGCCAGGTGTGGTGTGGGGCATGCCTTTAATCCTAGCAACTTGGAAGGCGGAGGCAGAAGGATTTCATGTTTGGGGCCAGAGGCACCCTGCCTAACTTAGTGAGACATTGCTTCAACATACAAAGTGAAAAATGGGCTGGGGCTAGGGCTATGGGTTGAGTGCTTGCAGAAACATGCATGAGGCCCCCAGTTCAACTCTCCAGTACCGCAAAAATATATATGTATATGTATGTATATATATAGAGAGAGTGCACACAATAAAGTTACAGTTGATTTTGAAATAGTCATCAGAGATTCTGGGTTTTTCCTGTTTGATATTTAAATGAGCTTACATATTGGGATGCACCTTTAGCTGCTTAATTCAAGCTGGGTGAGATCTAGATTCAGGTCTAAGCTTCATCTGCCACATGGTAAAAGCTGGGTTTTAGCAAAAATCCCAAGACTTCAGAACTTACAGGTGATAAATTGGAGTGGTTTACTTATACGCACCAAATACCCAACCAATGTTATGGGGCTAAAAAGCTAAATATTTTGAGTCACTTAAATCAGACTTCCAGATGTGTTTTGTAAAATTATATTACAGCAAGTTTGTATTTTTCAGGTGGATGAAAATGGCAAAATTAGTCGCCTTCGTCGAGAATGTCCTTCGGATGAATGTGGTGCTGGAGTTTTTATGGCCAGCCACTTTGACAGACATTACTGTGGCAAGTGTTGTCTGACTTACTGCTTCAACAAACCAGAAGACAAGTAATTGTAGAAGAGCTAATAAAAGACATGAGCTAAGATTTAGTTGTTGAATTTTTTGCAGATTTAAAGAATGGTTTTGGGTTGTCAAACATAGGGTCACATTGTTTCCTTTGATAGTGCCTCTGTGATGTGCTACTGCCATCACTTGTGTGTTGCTTCTGGGAATTGTGACACCCGGTGGTTCTGGATACCTTACCAAATGCCAAATGTTTGGGGAATGGCATGAGGTTTTCAGCTTCATAATAAGCTCTTAAAAACAACCTATACTTTAGCAGTAGAGTTGGGTTGTATTTATATAAACCAGCTTGTATTCTGTCAGTTTCTTGACCAGCACCATAGATATTTTGGAACTGTCTACTTTATAGAATAATGAAGATCTTTCTCCTGTTTAATGCCAGTAAAGAGGCCACCGCAACTGCATTAAGACTTTGCCTTAAAGGAGGCTATGATGTATTCTGTCTCATACACAAGAAATTTTAAAACTGAATTCAAATTACCCATTCAAGAATGTATTCTGAGTCTCTCAGTGAGATCTGCTATCTGTAGTTCTGGTCAATGTTACGTGTGAACTCTTAGAAATTTAAATTTAATGTTCAGGATGAATCTTTGTGAAGGAATGATTACTTAATAGTACTTTTAAGGCCTAAGAATAAGAGTTACAAGCAGTTCTTGATTGGTACTGTTTTGCTCATGGAACTCAATTCAGAAAAAATTGGTCTGTTACCACTCTTAAATTTATTAAGCTGATAATTGAGTGATAACTAGCAAATTCCCTTTTTGCATATCGGTCTTCACACTCCAGGATTTCTAGGTGATGCCATCCTTAAATAGGTTTTCTATTTCTGTAGCACTTTTGACAGTTCTAATCTGGGTTTTGGGGGCTTGGGTTTAGCTCAGTTGGTCCAGTGCTGCTCTGTGCTCTCTGAGGCCCTGAGTTTAGTCTCCAGCATTACAAAAATGGGAAAAGGACATGGCAATCTACTCCTGAAGCAATCCTGAGACAACCAGCCATTGAAAACCCTATGAATGAATAACAGAATCATGTAGTGCCAGTCATGGCACAGTGTTGTAGAGTGTTTTCATTCTGTTGAATAGGGTCACTATGAACTGGACTTTACACAAGGGTACCTAACAATCAGGGCTTCAGACTGAACCCTCACCCTGAACCTGTTCTTGTTCAAATGTTTTTAAATTTTTTCTGAACTGGAACCCAGTGAAAAATTGGGTTTGGGTTCAGCTTTTTTAAAGTATTTGGTTTTATACCGTTAAAATTTTTATTGAAATTTTGTTTATCTACACATGAACCCATAAAATTTGAATCCTCTAACTCTTAACATTGAACCCGAACCCAGTTTTTTGTGGATTGGAGCCCACTTCTAAGGCACATTAACACTTGGTGTAGAATAACAGGTCCTTTTTGAAGTGATGAATTCACTACATAAATTGTTGGTGAATTTTTACTCATTGACATTTTTAATATAATTTAAAAGCCTGGATCCCAAGAAATCTTAGGTAGAACTTCTTTTTCTTCATAACAGACAATTTCATCTCCCACTTTAAGTTCTACTTTTTCTTCATCTAAACTGAGACCACAGTCCATCCCAGTTTTGATGACTGAAATGTCATCTTTATGGTGTTTCAGTGAAGTTAGCGAGCCTTTAAAAAAAAAATTGAAGGTTAGTATATTCAACAAATAAGTACCTACTAGATGCTAGCCCGGGCTGGGATTTAGCTCAGTGGGTAGAGTGCTGCGCTGCAGTCTCTGAGGCCCCGAGTTCAATTCCCAGCACCGCAAAAATGGGAGCAGGGCCTGGCAATCCACTCCCAAGGCAATCCCGAAGCACTTAGCCATTGAAAACCCTATGAGGGTCGCTGTGAGTCGGATACCAACTCGAGGGCACCTAACAACAACAACAAGATGCTAGCCTGCGGCTTCTCTGTAGCCACCAACCCATCAGATCTGGGAAGCTTCACAGGGTTGGGCCTAGTCCTTGGATGGGAGACTGCCTGGGAACACAGGGTACCATGGACTTGGGAGAAGGACCTGGCAGCCCCCTCCCAAAAAACAATCTGCTGTTGAAAACACTATAAACAGTAGAGAAGCAGTAACAATGCTGTTTTGCCTATTGTGCATAGGGTCTTGCTTGGGTCGCTATGAGTCAGATATTGACTCTGCGGCACCTAATAACAACAAACTAGATGCTAGGGGCTGGAGTTTAGCTCAGTTGGTAGAGTCCTGCTCTGTACTCCTGTGGACTAGGGTTTAATCCCCAGCACTACAAAAATGGGAAGGCTGTAATAGTCCACTCCTGAAGCAATCCTGAAATAATAAACCATTGAAAACCCTATGAGGGTCACTGTGAGTTGGACCAGACTACATGACACTTAATAAAATGAGCTTAGGAGAAGGACCTGGAAACCCACTCCCGAAACAATCAGCCATTGAAAACCCTATGAACAGCGGAGGAGCACTGACAATAGTGCTAGGCATGGAGTAGTGTTGGGGATTGTTTCATTCTGCTGTATATAGGGTTGCTATGAGTCAGACCAGACTTGATGGCACTTAATAACTACATGGTATACCGTTTGGTGTTAAAAGGAAAAGTTACAAATTTTACAGTCCTGTTACATTAACTAGGAAGGAAATCCAAAGAAAGTTTAATCCAAAGGAGATTTAAGTTAAAGATCCAAATCTCCCATTTTAAAGGACAAAGACTTTCAGAGGATGGGATTGTATTTAGGACTTAAATGGCAAAAAGCAACATAAAAGACATTGCAGGAAAAAAATCAAGTTATGAAAGGATAGAAGGGAGTAGAATGTAGACATGTAGGAGACAGAAGAAGAAAGGCAGTTTGTGGCCAATTTTTAAAAGCTTAGAAAATCAAGACTGAGTGACAATCCTGGAGTCATCAGAATTAATAGGGAGGGCGCATCAAGTACACAGCAGTTAGAAATGGCCTAAATTAGGATTTGTGTGAGTCAAAGAACAGATTTCAGTTGGTTACACAATCAGGTTTGGATTTGATATGATACAGGAATAGATTTTGATCGTGCTTACCCTTCCAAATAACATGTCCATTACGGATTAATTTAAATTTTTTTTGCTTTTCTAACTGTCCCTTTTGGACTCTGCAGCCAGCCACAGGAACTTTTTTCTTCCCTTCTGTTACAGAAAAGGTAGCTAGTACAGAAGCCTCACCTTTAGAAAGAAAAGAGCATTAATGTACAGACAACTAAGGATTCTAAGAAATACATAATGTTGGACATTCTGCAGTATAAGAATTAAAAATATGAACTCATGCATAGAAAAGTCCTGGTTTTTTCAACTCCACCAACTTCCTTTTCTTAAGCAATAATTAGGAATAATAATATGAATATAGTCCTATCTGTTCCATGAAAACCTAGCTTTCAGCTTTCCTACAATATGCTTTCTAGAGTAGATTTTCATTTGTTTGCAGCCATAGCACCTTGGCATCCAATTTGGCCTGATCTTGGAAGCTAAGTAGGGTCAGCCTGGTAAATCCTTGGATGGGAGACCTCCTGGGAATACCACGTGCTGCAGCCTAGGAAGAAAGACCTGGCAATCCACTCCGAAACAATTTGCCATTGAAAACCCTATGAATAGCAGAGAAACACTGACACAGGGCCGGTCATGGCACAGTGTCAGGAGTGTTTTGTTCTGTTGTACAAAGGGCTCCTATGAGTCAGATTTCACTCAATAGCACCTAACAACAACAACAACAACAACAAGATTTTCATTTACTTGCCTAATTTATTTTTAAATCACTTAAAATGTTTTTATATCCAATGAACAGTACTACTTTGGTAACTTTTTCCTCTGACCATAAATTCCCAAAATAACACCATAATCACCAATTTTTGAGGGTATTAACCTGACTGGCATTACTTACAAGTTGGTGTGTTTGCTTACTTCTAGAAACCCTCATATGACTCCATTTTCCAAATAGCCCTTAGTACGATAACACAAACCTCTATATGATCAGATTTAGTAAGCCAAAAAGCCTAAACTAAGTCTATATGGACCAAAAATGCAAATAAGAAAACATCAGACAAATTAAAAATTAAGTTATACCAAGTTGCTGGCCTATATGCTTCAAGAATGTTAAGGTCTAAAAAGATAGACTGAAGAATTGTTTCCAGATTAAATGAGACTAAAGAGCCACGGCCTGCAGCTGTAGCCCTGTGGCATCCGATCCCATCAGATCTCGGAAGCTAAGCAGGGTCGGGCCTGGTTAGTACCTGGATGGGAGACCGCCTGGGAACACCAGAAGCTGTAGGCTTGGGAGAAGGACCTGGCAACCCCTCCCAAAAATCAATCTGCCATTGAAAACCCTATGAACATCAGAGAAGCACTGACAATAGTGTTTCCCCTGTTGTACAGAGGGTCGCTATGAGTCGGATACCGACTTGATGGCACCTAACAACAACAACAACAAAGAGCCACGACAACTAAATATAACCCATGATCCTGGACTAGGAGAAAAATACATACATATAAAGTACATTGTGGGGGCAAAAGACAAAAGTTGAATATGGACTGTGGATTAGATAATAGCATTATATATTTATTCTTTAATTTTATCACTGTTCTGTGGTTTTATAAGAGAACATCCTTGTGCTTAGGAAATGTACATATTTAGAACCAAATGAGCATAATACTTCATGATTTTAAATAAATGAAGTTTTTAATCTGGCCAAAGGATATGCTGGAAAGAATATTTTAAAATATTTAATATTTAAATACAAAGTAAGTTTTCTTTTCATGGTATATTTCTCAGCCAGCCCAAGGAAAAATATCAATGGCTCCTTCCATGATAGTTTTATGACTCCAATCCTAATCCAATTTTTATTACCATTAGTTGTTTTGTGTCTAAGCTTGAGGGCAAGTTCTTAGTTGCCTTCTTTGCCTTTGCATCCTCAGGGTTTAAATTAAGTACAGTGTGTTATACAGTGTGTGTATATAGTACAAAAAAGGTTACCAGGAATTAAGGTAGTCATATTTTTCTAAAACACAAGATAAACACTGGAACAATGAATATATTTCCCCTAAACTTTACTTTCAGGTGCTACTTTTATAATACATAACATATAAATGTTGAAGAGTAATACTCAGTTGGGCACCACGGCACACACCTGTAATCCCAGCAACTCAGGAGGCTAAGGCAGGAAGATCACAGGTTCAGGATAGGGGGAGCCTGTGCAGCTTAGTGAGATGCTGTCTTAAAAGGGGATAAGGGTGCAGCTCAGTGGTGGAGCACTTGCCTAGCATGTGCTAGGCCCTGGGTTCAACTCCCTAGTACTGCGAAAAAAATTTTAAAAAATAAACTCAACACTTACCTATTGGGTGTTCTTCTACAATACAGGGCAATCTGCTGCTCAATTCCTCCTGCAAATCTTCAATAAGACGGTAAATGATTTTGTGAAGTTTAATTTTTACTCCTTTTTTTGCAGCTGACTTCTGAATAGTGTTGCTTGCATCCACATTAAAACCATATATAACACCTGGTAAGCAAAAATATAATAAAGTAGCACAAATATAATAATTTGTCTTTTAAGCAGAAACTCAAAATCTAAATTGTTTTATTTTCTTCTATGTAAATTAAGTAGCAATAGCGACTGGGGAGATGAGAAATTCTATAATTTTTTTCCTCATGAAACCTAGTAAATTTTCAAGTTACTGAATTTTATAAATTATATCTTGCTTAATAAGGAAATCTTATTTATGATTTTAAGTTTATTCATTTAAGAAACATTAAGTACCCATAGCCTACAGCTGTAGCCCTGTGGCATCCGATCCTGTTAGATATTGGAAGCTAAGCAGGGTTGGGCCTGGTTTTTTTGTTTTTTTTTACTTTTTTGTTTTTGGCAGTACTGGCGATGGAACTCAGAGCCTTGCACATACACAAGTACCCTATCACTAAGTTATGCCTCCAGCCCCAAAGCTTGGATTTTTATTCCAGAGAAATAAAAAATGATCATAACTGAAATATTTCCTTTTCTTTTTCTTTTCTTTTGGGATGCTGGGGAATGAACCCAGGGCATTGCACATGCTAGGCAGGCGCTCGACCACTGAGCTACATCCCCAACCAGAACTGAAATATTTTAATAACAATTCTATTATTAAATTATTACTGTGGTTTACACTCAAGTATCTAGCTGGCTAAAAGATGCTCAAAAATATTGACTTAACTGACAAAGTTCAAGAGTTATTTTAAGCAAAAGAAGTTTAACATAAATGACCATTTTACTAAAGAACAAATAACTGAAAATATTTTGTGAGAAAGAGAAGCACAATCAACACTGTTGCCTTAAACAAAATGAACGAAAAAAATTAAGAAAAACAAAATTACCTCAAAAGTCTTAAGAAAATCTTCAATACACTGTCTACCTTACAATGTATTGCTAGGCTAGTCAGTGCTTAACAGATACTTTGAATTAATCAGTATTACTGAAAACACCTTTCCACTAGTAGAGATAACATCTAATTCTAATCAAGTCAGGTTATAAACTACTTCCTTTCTAAATGATTTCTTAATCACAACAATGTTGATGCTTTATAAGGTGTTGGACCTAGTTAAAGAGACAGTCATGATTCTCTATGTATTGTGTGTTCAACTGGCACCTGTGGAAAAGGAA
>VMDO01002780.1:63456-159149 GCA_007922755.1 Pedetes capensis | reverse complement strand
TAAGTAGGGACAACCTAACCTTACAAATAACTTTTTAAAATACTTCCTGATACTCAAATTAAAAAACCTAAAACTACTAAGTAGGGACAACCTAACCTTACAAATAACGTTTTAAACGATTTATGAGTAACTTCTAAAGGAATTAAATTCAGACAAAATAGCACAATGTGCTCTGCACAATCCCTGTAACCATAAATTCATGCACACACAAAATAATCCATCATTCTCAGAGGCAGCAGAGGGGTGAGTTAGATAGAGCAAGTCAGACGTATTTGCCTGGAAATTATTCTTTTGACTAAACAAGATTATGTTATTTGGGGAAGGGGTCTTCAGTAACAGGTATGAAATTAGTTTTTAGTAATAAGATTGTTTCATATCTGATAAGTCACTGCTTTAAAACCAAAGTTATTACTGTGAAATCAAGGTAGGCAATTGAAAATGTTGGGCTATATGGTTTGCTCAGTCTTCACCTGCCTGCTCCTGTTTGTTCATAAACTAAAAGAATGAGTCTTCCTGTTGTCTTCAATACTCACGAAAAAAATAAGCATAAAAGCCCTCTTTTCCCTTTCATTTTTAAACTGTCTTACTGAGATATAACACATACTATATAATTCACTCTTTTCCAGTGTGTGATTTTAAATTTTTTGGTTTATCTAGAATTGTGCAACTCTCACCCCAATTTTAGAACATTTCTATCAACCCAAAGAGAAACTGTATGTTCATTGGTCATCACTCCTCAATGCCCCTTAGCAACAAGGGAATTGGTATCTGTATCCATAGTTCTGCCCACACTGGACACGTCATATAAATGGGATCATATAGTATGGAGTCTTTATGTCTAAAGCCCTCACTTTGGGAGTTAAACCACACACTGCTACTGTTAAAAGTTGGATCAAATACAAGCCTGGGAAATTCAAAGGTCCAGTGATACAGTTCCGTGGTGAGCCTCTCTCTGTTGAACAGTTTTACCCGATCCCTGGAGTGGACAGAATCTGAAACAGTGTGATGTGGAGAGATTAATGTTGGAGCCCAGCTCCACTCAAATTCTGACTGTGACTCACAAACTACTTCACTTTGG
Organism: Pedetes capensis; assembly: GCA_007922755.1. Classification (NCBI taxonomy): domain Eukaryota; kingdom Metazoa; phylum Chordata; class Mammalia; order Rodentia; family Pedetidae; genus Pedetes; species Pedetes capensis. The sequence continues at coordinate 158,071 of VMDO01002780.1, read as the reverse complement.
GCAAGTTACCTAACTTCTCTGGGCTTCTACTGCTATTTCATGTCACCATTGTTGGGCAAAATGAATGAATGAATGAATGAATGAATACAGAGAAGGGCTTAGAACCACTCTGTGTTCCTATTAAGAAATTATCAGCATTTTTAATTATAAAAAAGATAATTACTGAATACCAATGCCATAACCAGGCTGGGTTTTAGCTCAGTTGTTAGAGTGCTACTCCGCACTTTCTGAGGACCTGGGTTCGATCCCCAGCAGCACAAAAACAGGAGGACAGATGTGGCAATCCACTCCTAAAACAATCCTGAAACAATAAGCCATTGAAAACCCTATGAGGGCCCACCAGAGTGCTCCCTGGAAACAAGGATGGCTAGACTTTGTCTTATGTATTTTGGACACATAGTCAGGAGGGACCAACGCCTAGAGAAGGACATGATGTTTGGGAGAGTGGCATGTCAACGAAAAAAAGCAAGACCTTCCACTAGATGGATTGATACAGTGTCTGCAACAATGGGCTTAAGCATAAATAAGATCATACGCCTGGCACAGAATCAGGGAGTGTTTTGTTCCGCTGTACACAGGGTCGCTATGAGTCAGACCCAACTTAAAGGCACCTAACAACAATGCCATAAACAAATCTTCTACAAGTTAGTCCTTAGAAATACTACAGAGAAAGTTAACTATTATAGGGGTAGTGCATGGCCAGTTATGATTGAATTATACACTTTTTTAGAAAAGCTTGTGATGGTAATGACCTAAATAGGACAACAGGAAGCAATGTGGTACTGTGGGAAATGTCCTAGACAAGTGAGCCCAGATGCTGGGCTCTAACTTACCAAGCAAGGAAACCTCACCTGTGTCTTCATCTATACAACTATGGTGGACTGTATACAGTTTGATAATTAGAAACTGTAATGAAGTTTACAAAAACCAGCTGCCCCCTTGGTTTACAGAGTATTTTGCCCCAAACCCCTAACAATCAAGTTTTAATCTTTTTTTTTTATTTAAAAACCATTGATTTTTGGCTACCTTGCCTTTGGAGCAAAAATTGAATCTTAATTCCCTATATATATGCTAATTACAGAACTCTAAGCAAAGGCAGACTTCCTTCATTTTTGTTCACTCCCCAAAAAACTTTGTCTTGACTTCAGCTCAATCCTCTCCTATTACAGAACCCTCTAGGGTGATAGGTGTGTGATAAGATCCTGGAGCGAGTTAGTGGCAGGGCCAGCTCTAACCTAGGTCTCCTGATGCTGCAGTGCCCTTTCTACCTAGGAAATCTTCCAAGCAGCCTCTCAAAAGAAACCAGGTCACGTGTGTGACTGGTTCCAATCTCAGTAGAGGAGCTTGAGACCAAGAAACAAGGTTGGGAGAACTCAGCTCACCTGGCCAGTCAGGGTTCTCTAATCCCCTTCAAACAAAACTACATAAAGGTGGTATTACTGAATACATATTTTTTAAGTCACAACATGGCCTTAATTGGCTCTCTTTAAATTCAAGCCAACCTCAGTGGGCTTTCTCTCCATGCCTGTTCCTCTGTCTCTTCCTCTTTCAAGCACCTAGCATCTTTCAGAAAATACTTGTGGGTATTTCCCACCTGCCCCTTGGGATATAAGCCCCCACTGCAATACAGTCTCCATTAGGATACAAGCCATGCATAGTAGAATTGTTGCTTGTTTTACTTATGGCTAAATATACAGCACCTACAACACTGGCACCTAAGAGATACTTAATAGGTATGTGTCGAATGAATAAAGTGGGCAATTAAAGACTTGGTCAAGAACCTTGATGGCCATTTGCCCAATATTTCACTTAAGCCAGGAATTCATGCAAGCTTAAAAAAAAAAAAAAGGTACGACAAAGTCTCTGGCTAACTGGGATGTTCAAGGCATGATGGACCCAGGCAGAAGTGCCACATTCACTCACAACACTCTGAAACAATGTGCCGCAAAGAACTGGAATATTATCCTCCACGGTAGACTTTTCCCATGAAGCACACACTTGAAGTTATGATACAAAAACCTCTTCCTCTGCACCGCACCTCTTTTCCTGACTAAGAAACTGTTTTCGCCTTTCTATTGAATAGGAAAAACAGATTACACAAAACACCTGTAGCAAGCATAACTGGACACACTGACACAAATGTAAGCCATACTTACCACTGCTTTCGAAGTCTAAAAGCAGCATAATCAGAAGGCAATGTTGACCTCTGCCTTGAAGGACCTTTGCTAGCAAAAATCTAAACACCCAGGGAGTTCCCTTCTCATGTCACCTGATTTAAGATCAATGGCCTTGCTAAGTGGTTCCCCTGAACTTTCTTATGTACAAACAAAACAGTGGCAAGAGGCATGCAGGCTTTCTCTTTTCATCCTCCTTAATGTGATTTAGTACTTTGTCCTGGCATTTAAATTTGTTTGAATATGCTCTTTTCTCTGGAGGCTGCAGAGACCTAGCCAATCTGAAAACCTGACTTCTAAAGAAGTAAGGAACAAACAGCCTTTGAGCTCAGAATTCCAGTCTTTTAAGGTTGCTCTCCTTACTTGGAAGTCCATGTTGGAAAAAAATGCCAAGAACTTAGGGCAGTGATGCAGACCCAATACTCTTCATTGCAAAACAAACTCCTGTAAAACCCCCTCTGGCATCTTGAAAAGAGAATCACAGATACTATCAGCCTAAACACAATTTTTAAAAACCAACATATTGTCTGAACTCCAGCATGTTGTTGTTGTTAGGTGCTGTCGAGTCTGTATCTGACTCATAGCGACCCTACGTACTACAGGTGAAACACTGTTGTCAGTGCTTCTCTGCTATTCATAGGGTCTTCAATGGCGGATTAACTTTGGGGAGTGGGCTGCTAGGTCCCAGCATAAAGGATACATAAAGTGACAATGACTGTTAACAATATAATGTATTTTTCAAGGCATGACACCAAACCCCAATCCCCCATTTCTAATTTGCCCTCTGGAGGGAGCGTCACCCCAATGAGGACCACTCACAGAAAGCGTTCTGTTCTGTACCTGGAGTGTCCCCAAATGCAGGATTTATTATATTCAACTTATTTTGACTCACTGCATGAAAGTTATTCTGTCCATAAGCTACTTAGGAGACAAGAAAAGAAAAGGTACCTTGCAATGTCCCCAAGTAAATCACTCTGGAAAAAACAAAAGCACTGTTCAGCATCCCAACCATTTTGCGACCATGGACACTACTAATTTAGCATCGACACTTGCCTATGTAGGGGGAGTGCTCACCCCATATGGAAATAAAGTAGACTTTGCAGAAGTAGGAGTGCACTCCATTTTTTATCCATGTTTATCCATTTTCCTTTGAACAAGGGTTGGCAAACTGTTCCTGGAGAGGGCCAGATGGTAAATATTGATGGCTCTGTGGGCCTTATGTCTGTTTCAACCACTCAACCCTGCACTGCAGCACTGAAGCAGTGACACAGAAATTAATGACTGTGCTGTAGCCTGATCAAATTTTATCTATAGAAACTATGAAAAAAGTTACTAACTCTACCATTCATAGCTTGCCAAAAGGTCACTACACCCAGCCACAAAACCATGGGGCATGGCTGACACAAGGGATTCTGTACTCATGATGATGTGGGTTTCTAATCCCCATTCTATCACTTAATAACGGTCATGCAACCTTCAACAAACTGTAGTGCCCTGTCTGTAAAATGGGCACAATACTGCCTACCCTCCCAGAGGTTGAGGAGCAACATGCAAAATGATAGCACATTAAATAGCATAACAAGAGTGTTCAGACAGCAGTTCCCCTCCTCTTATGGCAGGTGCTTTCTAGGAGCTCTTAAGTCACTCCTCAAACTGCTAACCCTGGAAAGCACTACTGCTACTATGATGCTGGCCTGTCCATCAACTACACAAGATCATCCACTGCCTAACCATTCTGCATATGTTTTCTAGTGTGCTCAGCCTAATCTCGGCAAGGCTTTGAGCTGCCTTAAAGTAGTTTACCCTCAAAGTTTGCCTACTTCCACGATAAAACACATGCACACGCACACACACCCATGACTCCCCGCTCAGGGAAACCTCCTAGGAAATCCTTAACATAGAGATAGTCTCATCACCTTCTAGTCTGCCTCAGGTCATCTAGAAATAGATTTACTCCCAGACACTTCTAGCCTAACCCCTTCAACTAAGTGCCTTGCTGTATGAATAGTCACACATAACTCATATGCATTAGGGCTTCTCAATTTACCTTGGCCACTTCAAATCTCAGGGCTAAAGGTATTTGGTTTGGTGATGATTCTTGGGAAGTTATAGAATGTTTGAATAGCACTTCATCTAGAAATTCACTTTTATGATTTTAATACTTGTAATTCATCTCAAAACTACATCTTCTTTTACTTCTTTAAGTGTTACAAAGACCTTACTCTGTGCCCACCGACATTTACTAATAAAGTTAGAAAAAATGTTACAAAGCTACTCAATTAGCTAAAACCAATGTAATCCAGACCCAGTGGAAAATTCATTTTGAATCATTTTTTCCAGCGGTCAGTGATGGATTTGGGCTGATTCTTTCATCCTAATTCTTGGTCTCCTTCTCCTGAATGGCACATCTTCAAGACAGCTGATTGGGGGTTTAGTGGCATGAGTGGTGGCCATGGAACAGGGTAACTTTAGAAATCATTCATAAATTGAAATTGGTATAGCAAATCAAACAATAGGAAAGTCAACCACCATCAGGCTATGTTTTATTGTACAAAGACTACCTAGTGATATGGTTGACATTTAAATAAATCATTAAATTCACCAATGGATCTTGTAACAGTCAAATATCTTCCGGTAAACAACATTTTAAAATAGGAACAAGATCAAGTTCCCATCCACCTGCCAATACCAAAACTCATGAACCCAGCTGATCTGCTCCATGACACAAAAACTGTCTTTTGTCTAATTATGTTCCCACATGAGAACTATTCCCAAACAGTACATTTTAAATTTATAAGTCAAAGGTACCTTTCTTAAGCAAAAGCTAAAATGGTAATTGTTGAGAAGAGATGCAAAGAGTTATAACTACTACATTAATGAAGGTGTCGACTCAAAACATCTCTTTATGTTCCAAGAACCTTCTCAGCTCTGGACTAAAGGACCCGAAAGAAAATCTCAGGGATTGGGCAGTAATTACAGTCTCCAACTAGAATGAGTGGGTAGGGGAGGAGGATGAGAAAGGGACTCTAGAATGGGTAGATAGTGTTTTTTAGAAAAATAAAGAGGAAAGAAAGGCTGCAGGTTGTAACCAATTTCTACATGTTCTTTCACTTGAAGGTAGAAACAGGAGCTTTCTTGGCACCAGGTCCTGACTTACTTGCCTCAAGACACAGGAAGTTTTTCCCGGTTTCCCCATATACATACATGTGCACACACTTCACTTCTCTGTATGTTGCATGAATTTCTAATATTTGCTCTACTCTACCTATCCCTGGGGCTGGGATTTAGCTCCGTTGGTACAGCGCCACTCTGTAGTCTCTGAAGTCCCGAGTTCAATTCCCAGCACCTCAAAAATGGGAGAAGGATGTGGCAATGCACTTCCAGGGCAATCCTAAAACAATCAACCACCGAAAACCCTATTAGGATCACTATGAGTCAGACACAACTCAACAGCACTTAACAACAACAACCACCTATCCCTGACATTTTGTGTCCCATGTCTTATGTTTTAGCGCTTCCTAAAAACAAGGACTGTGCTTTCTGCTCTGAGCAGTTTGGGCATGCATGCCTGGTGAAGAAATGAATATAGCATCACACTCACCAATGTCCATGACCTTGCAGAAGTTAGTCTTTGTAGGGGAATCCCAGAGTGTAACCCTGAGGCAGAAGCCCATCTGGTCCACCTGGAGGGCTAACATCTATCCTCCAGGGCATGGGAGCCTCAGGGGGTACAGAATGTACCATCAAAAGATCAGCCCATCTGGTCCACTTGGAGGACTGACCTCTGTCCTCTACGGCCAGTGACCCTTGCCCAACATCCTGGTCATTTGCCCCCATTACACCCTATGGGGCAAGACGGCAACAGGTTACCTTTGCCCCACATCCCGGTCCTTCACTCCTACCCCTCCCATTGTGTAACCCAAGATGGCCCCTGACCAGCCCAGCCCTGGAGTGACCACCTCCACTTTGATTGGTCACCCAAACCCCTGTGACTGATCAGTAAGGGGACACTCTTGATTGGCCTGGCCCATCCCCTACCCACCTATCAAAACTACACAATCTCAAGCCTCCATTTGCATGGCAGTTGGTGGCAGCTGCCCCAGGCATGAGCCCTGCCATGATTGGCCACTCTGTAGTCCATCCCCCCTCTTGGAATGTATTTAAACAGGACACTGACTACCCCCATGCCCTCCCTCTTGCATTCACATCTTGACTTCACCTGACACCTGAACCCATCAACTTGGACCATCGCACCCTACTCCAGATACCTAAGATCTCCAATCAACCAGACCTTCTAGCAAGACACCATGTCAAGTCCAGGGGCTCTGAAGAGCCTAAGGCATCCATCAAGACATGAAGTGCTTTCCAATTCCTCCCCATGCCTGGGGAGGAGTAGAGGTGAGCTTCGAGAGTCAAGGCCAGCGCAGACCATCAGTGCCTATAATATCTTTAGCCTTGTTCCTGTCCTTGCTTACAGGAGCAGCTAAATAAAACCCTTGTTCTTTTTATAATAAGAAGGTTCCCAAGGTCCTTCTTTGGTGCCACTGACCAGCTCTCACTTTAGCCCCGAGAGTCCTAGGAATTCACCTAGTGTTGAGGCAAGGCTCCAAATCCTCACTAGAGCTGAACCCCAATAAGTCTTCAGCCATTAAAGGTACTCCAACCTTCCGCAGGGCTGATTTATGCATCTGTAACAGCTTTGCACATCTTTATCATTTTCTACACATGCATCCATTGCTGAATGTAATGTTGATTTTATATGTGTCTGAGCTTTCATGTAAATGGAGTCAGTGCACATTCTTCTGCCCCTGCTTTTCACACAGGTTGTCTTGAGTGTCATAAACATAGATGTGTGTCATTATGCTCCGCTCATTTCTGCTGCTGTAGAGTTGTCCACAGCGCCATACTTGCCTTCCTATCTTCCTCTGGGTAGTCCTTTGAACTGCTTCTAGCTTTTGTTATTACAAACAGTGCTGTGATAAGCATTTTTGGAAGTGTCTCTCGCTCCTACCATGCATGCCTAAGAACTGTAATGGTATTTGGGAGCCAGATTTTCATGTATCCTTGCCTGATCCAGTGGCAAATACATTTAAAAACCAAGTACATGGAGAAAATAAATGAAATGTAGGCAAATCAACCACCTGAAATAAAATGAAAACCCAGGCTTGTCACCATTCTGGTCTAAGTAGTTGGGCAGAGTAGTAGTTTCCTAGTGCTGCTGTAACAAAGTACAACAAACTGGGTGGCTTAGAATGAGAGAAAGGGCTTCTCTCTCCATTCCAGAGGCATTGGCTAGGCCACGCACCTTGTGGAACTTCTAGCTAGCACCTGGTGGTAGTAGCAATCCTTGGTGCTCCTTGGCTAGTGGCTGCATCACTCTCATCTCTGCCTCTGTTGTCACATGGCCTTCTCACTGGTGTCCCTGCATTTCCTTTTGGTGTTGTCTTATAACATCTCCAGTATAATCTCACCCAAAAACTGGCTCAGTATCCTGGGAAACTTAGAGAAAGATTTGCCATGACCCAGAGAAGTATGGACAATAGTCATTTTCCTACATGAGCTACCTATTATTCCAGCCATAAATACAAGGAAACATTCACCCCTGTTACTGAAGAAAAATGAAGGGAATGAGCTCACACATTTCTAGAATGTGTCCTTATGGCAGAGAAGGTCTCACAGATGTGGAAGAAATAATCTAAGAAAAAAGGCAGAAGTAAAAAAAGGCAAGAGCATTAAGAACCAAAGTCAGTGTCAACAGAATGGCAAAGAGAAGAGGATGAAACTCCAGTTCTAAAACAATGATACACTTGAATCTGACAGAGAATGTCCATGCCTTTTAAAGGAGCAGTATATGCCACTCCCCAGAGGAACAGAGAATTCCCAAGTTCCAGATACAAATCCCATCATCAACACTAGGGGAAAAAGCTGAGGAGTGGTGGCTGAGGTTGGGTACAGAATGTAATAATATAATACAGTCAGCTGGGCTCACCATACCATTTTGCTGAAGACCGCATCTGAGACATGGCTTCTACAAACATAATTCAGCATCCAATCATGATAAAAAAAAAAAAAAAAAAACTTTTAGCAAAGTAGAAATAACCCCTATGAAAATCTGTAGTTGGCATTGCACTTAGTAGTGAAAAATGGAAAACTTTCTAAGAGGGGGAATAAGGCAAGGATGGTCACTCTTATTACTTGAGTTTATCATTTTTTAGAGATCCTAGCAAGTAAATCGAGAAAGAGAAATAAAAGGCATAACACATGGGAAGAAAATTATATTTGTACACAATACGATTATGCATGTTGAGAATCCTAAGAAAACAATAGAAAAGCTTATTAAAACAAGTAAATTTAGTAAAGCTGCATGATACACAAAGTTAATATAAAATTAATTATATTTCTATTGTTAACAATAAACAAATGGACACGGAAATAAAATTCCACTTGCAATAATGGACAAATGACATATTCAGGGATACATTTAATGAAATATGTACAAGAACCATACACTGAAAACTACAAAACAGTTGAGAAAAATCAAAGGAGACCTAAATACACAGAGCAATATAGCATGCTCAAACATTGTTGTTAGGTTGTTGTTAGGGGCCGTCGAGTTGGTATCCGACTCATAGCGACCCTCATAGGGTTTTCAATGGCTGAGTGCTTCGGGATTGCCTTGGGAGTGGATTGCCAGGCCCTTCTCCCATTTTGGTGGTGCTGGGAATTGAACTTGGGACCTCAGAGACTGCAGCGCAGCACTCTACCCACTGAGCCAAATCCCAGCCCTGCTCAAACATTAGAAGACTCATGACGGTCATGTCAATATTGAGCTATAAAGTCAATGCAATCCCTATTAAAATCCCAATAAGCTTTGTTGTAGAAACTGATGAGTTGATTCTAAAATTTATATGGAAAAGCAAAGGACCAGGAATAGTCAAAACAATTTTGAAAAAAAAAAAAGTTGAAGTACTGCATTACCAGATTTCTGTAGTATCTCAGTAATCAAGACAGTTTAGTATTATATAAACATATAGATCAGTGGAATAGAGTCAAGTCCATAATTAGGTTCATCTTTGGAAGACCTAGCAATGGCTAACTTCCTTTCAACAAAGATACCAAGGTGATTCAATGGAGGAAATGATAGCGTTTTCTACAAATGATGCTAGACAATTTGATGTCCATATGGAAGAATAAATTAACCTTGATGTATATGTTTTATATTGCTGCATAACAACCTTAGTAGCTGTAAACAACACACATTTATTACCTCCCAGTTTCACTGAGGCAGAATCTGAATGTCCACTGAAGTCTAAGTGATTCATAACACAGTGAAGTTGGGTGAGGAATACAAACACAACTTATCTGGGTTGCCTGCTCAGGGTCTCACAAGACTGCAACTGAGGTGGTAGCTAGGCTGCATTCTCATCTGGAGGCTTAACTGGGGAAAATCTGCTTCCAGGCTCATTCAGCTGGTTGGCAGAACTCATTTTCTGAGGCTACATGGTTGAGGGCTTGGCATTTTGCTAACTAGAGACTGTTGGCAGTTCGTAGAGACCAGCTACAGTCTGTTTCCTCAAAGTGTCTGCTTACATCAATAAGCCAATAAGGAGACACTCTCTCTGTAAGGACCCTTACCTATCTTGAGGGCTTTCTGCTGATTTTATGCTGGCCCTCCCATAGGACCATCTCCCCTTTGATTAATTCAGAACCAGTAGTTCCAGATCTTAAATACATCTACAGAATCTCTACACTTCTTCCATATTCTATTGGCTGGAGGCAAGCAGCTGGCCCCACTCACACCCAAGGCACAGGACTGTATGGTATGAACATCAGGAGTTGGAAATCAGGGAGGGCCACCTTAGGGTCTGCCCACCATAAAAGAGCTACAACTAAAACAGTTCTAGAGAGGAACAAGGGAAATTTTTTATGAACTCAGACTGGACAAAGAGTCCTTGTTGTTGTTGCTAGGTCCCACCAAGTTGTGTTCGACTCATAGTGAACCCTCATAAGGTTTTCAATGGCTGACTGTTTCAGGATTGCCTCCAGAGTGGATTGCCATGTCCTTCTCCCAAAAGAGTCCTTAGAAGACAAAAATCACAAAGCATAGGGGGAGAAACAGGACTGCATCAAAATTAAAAATCTTTGGCATGGTTTAGAAGATGAAAGGGAAAACCACAGGTTGAGAGGGAAAGTGTCTGCAAATCACATATCTGATACAAGACTTGTATCCAGAATATATAAAGAACTATCACAACTTAAGACCGATCATATCCCTTAATAAGAAACAGGCAAAAGAGCTGGGCAAACACTTTGAAGAAGATAAGCTGAATGGCCAATAAGCACATGAAGTCACGTCCACTATCACTAGCCACTAGGGATATACAAATTAAGTCATAATAAGATACCATTACCCACCTACTCAAATGGCTAAAATTTAAAAAGACAGTTAAGTTTTTGATGAGGAGCAACCCCAGCAGAACTCCCTTACTGTGCCAATGGGAGTGCAAAGTGGCACAACAGCATGGCCACTTTGGAAAACAGTTTCATGTAGAGTTAAACATACACTATGCATATGGCCCAGCAATGTCTTGCCCAAGTATAGTATTTATACAAGTGAATGAAAACATGAGTCCACAACAAAGATGCAAGTGAATGTTTACAGTTTTATTCCTAATGGCCCAATACCAAATCAATGTAAATGGTCAGTGAACTTACAGCCATACTATGGAATACTGCCTACACCCATACCACTGTGGCGTCCAGTCCCACCAGATCTCAGAAGCTAAGCAGGATCTAGCCTGGTTAATACCTGGATGGGAGACTACCTGGGAATACCAGGTGCTGTAGGCTTAGGAGAAGGACCTGGTAGCCCACTCCCCCCAAAAAACAATCTGCCATTGAAAACCCTATGAATAGCAGTAACAATAGTGTTTTGCCTATTGTACATATGGGCTCTATGAGTCGGACACCAACTCGACAGAACCTAACAACAATAACAACAAAATGGAATACTATTCAGCAATAGGAGGTTAGGGATTGCTGATACATGCAACGACCTAAAGATAAATATAAAAAGCATTATGCCCAGTGAAAGAAGCCAGACACAAAAAATAAGATAAACCTATCCTTGACAAGTGTCAAAGAACTGCTAGGATTCACCCCACATTATCTGGCCATGATGAAGTTAGGAATCAGTTTTGACAATTCCTATCAAATATATTTGCAAATTTAAGAATTGTGTTGCTATTGTTAGGTGCGTCGAGTCGGTATCCGACTCATAGCGACCCTCATAGGGTTTTCAATGGCTGACTGTTTCGGGATTGCCTTGGGAGTGGATTGCCAGGTCCTGCTCCCATTTTTGCAGTGCTGGGAATTGAACTCAGGACCTCAGAGACTGCAGTGCAGTGCTCTACCAACTGAGCTAAATCCCAGCCCAAATTTAAGAATACACTTATAAAAAGCTCAGAGGTGAATGAATTAATCACAATGGAAACTAGAATCTATCAGAACTAAGTAATAATAGTGTGCTTTGAAACATCCAATCAGGAGAATACATCCAGAGGGGAGAAAATAAAGAGAACAGTGACTTTGGGATATGATTACGGTGAACAAAGCAAGAGTCTGAATAGTGAAGTATGCTCTCGATGCGTAAGAAAAGAAGGAAATGCAAATGTTTGTGTGCTTATGCCTGCTCAAATGTGCAAAAGGCACAGAAGAACCAATACAACTGATTACCTGTGGTGGAGAGGAGAAACAGCATGTCTATCCAGAGACAAAGATGGAAAAGATTCTGATGAATGCATCTTGCTGTAAATTTGACTTTCAAATCATATAAAGCTTCAATTCGATCAAAAATTCGCCCAAATAACTCTTAAAAATCAGAAACAAGTGAACATAATCATATTACCAAGTTGGTCCCACAATCACAACTGAAGAACCTCTGGAAAGAGGAATCAAGAAAACAACCAATGGTAGGAAGGAAGAATGAGAACACAGACACAACACCCTCACGTGATGTTTTAAATTCCTCCAGGCCCAGCTGGCTTGAGAACTAAGTTCTATTACCATTCAAGGAACAGAGAACCCTCACCTTACACAAACTTCCAGAGAACAGAATAGGTGAACACCCCACTTCACTTCATAAGAGTAGCATAAGCAAGATACTAGAGAGAGAGGGCCAGAAAATTAAAGCCACATCTCACTAACAAATATAGATACTAAAATTCTGAAGAAAATGCTACCAACCAAATCTAGCAGTTAAGAAAGATCATCCCAGCAATACAGATTTAGTTAATTCTACAAAGTTATACTAGAAAATCCCTTAAAATAGCCCAGCACATCAACAAATTCAAGGAGGGAAAAAAGGAGGAGAAGAAAAAAAAGAAATAAAATATATACTCCATGAAGGCATAAAAGGGGTTGGAGTAAAATTCAACATCCACTTATGACTTCAAAATGTGTGGTAGATGTGCATCTACCCAAAACCTAAAATGAACACAATATTGGATGATGTAACGCTGAAAACACACACCTTCTCAAATGTAGATCCTGGGCTCTAGCCCAGACCTTCTAAATCAGAAACTCCAGGCATGACGAAGGGAACTCATAGTGCCGCAGAAGGCCCTCGGGTATTCTCATGGTGCTTGCGACTTAGCGCAAGCCTCCGATCAGCAGTGTAGGCATCACCCCCAAGCCTGCTGCAAATGAGAGGAGAGCATTATCCTGCCTCACCCCAGCCCCACTGGGGCAGAATCTGTGCTTCCACTGAAGTCCAGGTGATTCATAACATGGCCAAACTGGAGAAGCACTCCAGCAGCTGCTCTTAGCCCAAAATGCAGCCACAATCACAGGGAAGACTTTTCAAAAGTGCCCATGTCAGTTTCATGCAGATTAATTAAACCTGCATGTCTGTGGGCGCCGCTCAGGCAGTGGGTATTTAAAACTCCCCAGGTGGTTCTAATGAGCAGCCAGTGTGGTAAACCACCAGTCTGTAGTATTCCCAGGAGGCAACTTCTATTTAGGGACTCTGCACCTCCCTGAAGAGCCAGGGAAGACAGACACACACACACCCCTTGAGCCCTTCTGACAATCCCCCCACAAGAAAAAGCATGTACTCCACACATACCAACAATGCCTCCCTAATACAGCTTACAAAACTGTTACCGAGAAGAGATCTGCTAGCCATGAGAGCAGCAGGAAGGTACAGTCGAGGCTATGAACCCCCAAGTCAGACTCGCCTGGGTTTAGATCCTGCTGCTGCTGCTGCTGCTGCTGCTGCTGCTGCTGCATCTGCTTCCTAAAGGCTTCACCTTTGACCTACCCTCTCTGGAAGAAACTCGGTGAGGTGTTAATAATTTCTACCTCAAAGTGATGTTGTAAGGACTCAAATGAGACATGATGCAAAAGCAGTGGACTAAGGGCTTGGCAGAGATTACTCCTAACATTAAGGTAAGTTATTACTGAGGCAGCTGGACAGGCATTGACAGCTAATCTGATGAAATCATCAGCACATCGCAGCCAAAAGGTTCTCTCTCAAAGTCTTGCTGCCCCAGACTGTAGCAACTACAATGGGGCTAGTCCAAATGAAGATGAGCTGTAAACAAAATACGCAAGGGACTTCCAAATTTAGTGCAAACAGGGGGGACCCTCTCATTAACTGTTATGCTGATTACATGTTGAAATGCCAGCAGTTTGCATCTATAGGATTAAATGAAACATATTAAAATTAATTTCACCTGTCTACTTTTTATTGCGGTTATTAAGAAATTTTAAATTACACATGGCTAGCATTTTCCTTTTCTATTGGCTACAGCTGTCTCCAAGGAAGCCAGTGTGTGAACTGACGTTCTTAGGTCAGCATCCACATGCTTTAATTTAAAAACAATCACCTGGGGTGCTCATTAAAATGCAGATTCTGATGAAGTATTCCACTGGGGTTCTTTTTCAGTGGGTATGGGACCCGGCCTAAGATTCTGCATTTATCACAAGTTCCCAGGAATGGCTGCTGATAAAGCCTTTTTTTTTTTTTTTTTTTTTTGCTGTAATGGGGTGTAGACCCAAGGCCTTGTGCATGCTAGGCAAGTGTTCTACTACTGAGCTGCACTCCCACTCACCCCCTCTTTTTTTTTTAATTCTAAGACAAGGGGTCTTGCTAGGTTGCACAGGCTGCCTCTGGCCTTGAACTGGCACAACTGCCCTGCCTCCACCTCCTAAATGGGTGGGATTACACATGTGCATGCCATGGCACCTGGCTTCCAGACAGCCTCATCAACAAAGAGGAATTGTTTCATGAAATAGAAGCGATGGGAACCTCTGAGGTCAGGAGGAGAGTTTATAACATGAAGAAAGGAAATTTTCTGCAAGATTAGACTGAGCCTCAACTTTACACTTAATCTTAGCCAAAAGGCAGAGAAGTGAGTGGCCTCAACTTCACTGTACTGCAGCACGGGATCCAGAGGGAGGGTCTGTTCAACAAGCCTCTCTTTGAGGGCGGTGGGATGCACACTTTCTCTCCCAGATCCCCAACCACAGATGTGTGCAAGGAACACCTCAGAACCAGGAAGCTCAAAAGGGATGTTGGCTGGAGCTCCTTAGACGCTGCTAGCCACAAGGCCAGTTTTAATGGCAACGCCCTCCTGAGGTCTCTCTGAAAGCAAGAGCAAACTGGCCTTCCTTCTGTTACCCAAAACAGTACTAAGCAGGAAGTATACTCTGCGTCATGGCCAGGAGTCACTGCCATAAAGGCACAGTTCTTATTTCAGTAAAACAGCTGGGGCAAATTCCAGGCTTGTTGGAATTAAACCCTTAACTGGTATTGTAGGGTCGAAAAAGACCCTAGAAGTTAAAACCTGCTGTTTTTAAATGCCTAATTGTCACACAAACCTGTTATTCCAGTCATCTCAGTACATCTCGGACTTGACTCGGGGTAGGTGGCAGAGGTGCAACGCTATAGCACATGCCTAAGCCCAGGTAAGTGCCTGTGACCCCACAATACCAATTACAGTTGCATTTCATTTTCCAGATTTTATGATTGAGCTCATGAAAATTATTGACTTTTTAAGTTTTAGGATCTCTACATTATAAAGGATTGGGATTTAGCTCAGTTGGTAGAGCACTGCGCTGCAGTCTCTGAGGTCCTGAGTTCAATTCCCAGCACCGCAAAAAATGGGAGAAGGACTTGGCAATCCACTCCCAAGGCAATCCCGAAAACAGCCATTGAAAACCCTATGAGGGTCACTATGAGTCGTATACCGACTCAACAGCACCCAACATTATACATAAAAGGGCTGGGATTTAGCTCAGTTGGTAGAGCGCCGCTCTGCAGTCTCTCAGGTCCTGGGTTCGATTCCCAGCACCGCAAAAATGGGAGAAGGACATGGCAATCCACTCCCAAGACAATCCTGAAACAATCAGCCTATGAGGTTTACTATGAGTCAGACAGGACTCAATGGCACCTAACAACAACAGCACAACATTATAAAATGAAAAGGGAATTTTTTGTTATGTTAATTCTAGTTTGATTTTAGTTTTTAAAACCAATTAGAACTTTTTAGGGCACTTAAAAATATCTTAATTTTTTGATAATTATTATTACATGAATAACTGTTGTATTAGTAACTTTTGAGAGGTGCTTTAGTTTATATACCAGTATAATTAAACCTAAAACCAAATGTCTTAAATAATAAAAAGCTTTTTGTTTGGGGGTCTTGGATGACCCAGCAAACCCATATCTGTCAATTAAGTGGATAATACAAGTTAAGGGCTCCCTGCAGTTCCCATTCCCCTAAATCCCCACCTGTGTAATCTCAGGGCCACAAAGGAACTTAAAGGTCATATAAGGGGATTTAAAGCACCACCACCCACTGCTAAGAATGTCCTTTATAACCCACCTCTGCCCCAGCAGCTCCCACAGAAGCGAAAGGATGGCATGATGCAGCAGCGTGTTCCATTTTAAGAGGTGCAGGAAAACAGAGTCCTTCTCACTGAAAGTTCGAGAACAGGCAAGTCCAACCTGTGGGCCACGGGCCACACGCAACCCAGGATAGCTAGTAATGTGGCCCCACAAAATCTTTTAACAGCTTGTGTTTTCTAACGTTTACTGTCTTCATGACCCTCCGTATTATGTATATGAACTAAATACTTTATATAATTTACGTGCAGCCCAAGACAATTCCTCTTTACTCAATGCAACCTGGGAAAGCCAAAAGGTTGGACACCTCTGTTCTAGTACATGATAGCTAAAGAAAGGTACTACTAGATGTTGTCAAGGTTTGTACAAGGGGATAAGAGTTAAATGTGCTACAAAGAAAGTAATTTTATTTCTACTATTATTACCCGTGAACTTCCCTGACACCTTTGTTACCTCAAACATGCCAGCAAAGGGAGCAAAAACTAACCTGTACTCAAGCCCTCAAACCACTCATGGCAGAGGCCAAAAATCAAGACGCTGGGAAGAAAGAGGTGGCAAAACAATGTGTGAAAACTCTCCGATCACTAGACTCAAAGAACTCTCTAATTCATTTGTTATTTGACCAGAGGCAGAAGGGCTAAGGACATGCTCTGTTTCACTGTGTGGACAAGGAGCATGATCTCTAGGAACACAACAGAACTATTAAAACAGGTTCAAACAGTTCTAAGCTGTCCCCCTAGTCCAGCGCAGGCCCATGAATGTTTACCAAATATCTATTGTGTGCCCAGGGCCATTTTAGGCTTCAAACACCCAGGAAAATATCTCAGACCTTAGCACTCTTTATTATAAGCTTGGAAGATGAAAAACACTGAAATAGGCAAGAGTTACCAGTCAAGACAACGAGCCTAGGAACAAGAATAGTAAAGTAATATAAGTGCATGGCACTGCCAAGAGAGCCATAGGGAGTAATTTCAGGATACCCAGAAGCAAATTCAAGTACCAAGGAAAGGGCAGTCAGGCCCCATGCTGTAAGGGCACGTGAGGTGGTGCTAGATCTGTTCACTTTGCATCCTAACCTGGGAGCAGGAGCATCCAGTCCGGTATGGGCCTCCAGCCAGCTGAGGAGCAGCAGCCAGGTCTTGGTTGGAAAAAGGAAAGCCTTCCATTCTGAGATACTAGGGAAAGGGCAGGTGACATTCCCACAATGGAGGAATTCCCTTGTGATTGCCCTGTAATTGTTAGTTCTAGAGTACTACCATTTCAGGAATAATTGAAACGGAAGCTCATAAAGCATACCCATGGCCTTCATGTCCATTTGAGTGAGGCAAGAGAACACTGCATATTTCATTGCTGACAGAAGAGGGAGATTGAGGCAGAGGCCACACCTATAGCTGTGGGGAAGAAGAACCAAGAACAGGAAGGACAGCTGCCCTCTTCCACCAATTCTCCAAACAGCAGTGGCTTATGTAACCCATGCCATAATGATACTGCTGCAGTTTACGAAGGGCTCAGATGCACATTTGAGTCTCTGAAGAACTCTGGAAGTTTGGCAGGGCAGGCTTCATTAGCTCTGACAAATGGACACGCCACCAGATCAGCAGTGAGGTAACACCACTTGTCCAGTGCCACAGAGTTAAGGAGTAGAAGTGGGGCTGGACTCCACTTCCAGAGCCCAAGTGAAGGAAGCTTCCTACCCCTGATTTACTGCTCCTCTGCCATAGGTAGAAACAAAGCACTTATGCACAAGGCATGCTTTCTACAGAGATGCTTCCACATTCTTAAAAAGGATGAGATCGGCATGGTACCCACTGTGGGAAAAGACTGCAAACATTGCCAGAGAAAGTGCCTCCTCCAATGACAAAGGAAAGGGACTGGAAGAAGGCCTCTCCCGCTCTATTATTGTCTCTGGTAGCAAATAAAATATGGCCCCAGGTAATTTCTAAATCCAAACAGCAAAGGGAATTTAGCAATGCAAGAACCCAGAACACGAAAGCTGGGTGCAGTGGCGCATGCCTGTAATCCCAGTGGCTTGGGAGGTGGAGGCAGGAGGATCTCAAGCTGGAGACCAAAGGCAGTCTGTGTAACTTAGCGAGACCCTGTCTCAAAAAGTAAAAAAAAAAAAAAAAAAAAAAAAAAAAAAAAAAAAAAATGGGCTGAGGGTGCAGCTCAGTGGTCCAGCACTTGCAGAGCATGCAAGCGAGAGGCCCTGGGTTCAACCCCCAGTACCCCCCCAAAAAAAAAACCCTCAGAACACTGTTGTCAGCGTTACCTGAAAAGTAAAGTCTCATACCAACAATGAACTGCAGAGAAATGCCTAGAAAATCCAGTTTGCTGGATTGCCGAAAGTTCATTAGGACATGGCTGGAGTTATTTTTTCTTGCAAAGTGTTCCATGCAGTTCAAATGAATAAGAGTTAAACTTTCCTGAGTGCCTACTATGTATAAAAACAATATGTCAGCAATCCTGATTTAATAATTGCACACTCTATATATGAACTGAATTAGCACTCTGTACTCCATAAATCTGTACAATTAAAAACTAATAAAAAGCCAGGCACAGTCACTCATACCTATAATCCCAGCAACTTGTGAGACAGAGGCAGGAGGATCACAGGTTCCAGATTAGAGGAAGGCTGAGTAATTTAGCAAGACACTGCCTCAAAATAAAAAATAAAAAATGGGCTGGGGGTGCAGCCCAGTGCTAGAGCACTTGTAAAGTATGTGTGAGGCCCTGGGTTCAACTCTCAAGTACCACACACACACACACACACACACACACACACACACACACACACACAAAAAAAAAAAAACTAATAAAAAATAAATAAAAGCACTTAATGTAGATTATTCACTCTGACCTCCTAACGACCTTTGAAAAGATACTATTATTATTTTCATTTTTCAGATATGGAACCAAGGCACAGAGGGAAGTAACTTGTCCAAGGACCCATAGGTAATAATAGGGCTAGGATTCAAATCTGAGGAGATTCCCCCAAACCAGAATCCACATCTTGTAGGCAAATGATAGTCCCTGTTCTCTCATCTGCAAAAAAGCAATAAATGAACTGAGAAAGTAGAAAATGGTGAAAGCAGAACTCTGAAGAGGTCAGAAACAGGGAAGGGAAATTACTAAAGAATAATGAAAACAACCTATTATTCTGTTATAAAATTGAATAAAACTTGAAAAATAACTAGGAAATCTAGCCTTTGAAATCTGACCACTGGTTAAAAATGTCATCTACTGAGCCCTGAGAAGTCTCTGCTTTTCTCTTTATTTTGGAGCTCTCGTCTCAGTAAGAGAAAGAGCCATGTGTTTTCAGGGGTTTTTAAGTGACACTTGGTTAATCCTCTTTTCATTTTAGAGCAATAGTGTGAGAGTATTTTTGTAACTTTAATCATTTTCAGAACCTGTAAAAATTTGCTTTGAGGCCATTGAACCTGCAGAATATGAGAGAAATGAGTAGTACTAAACAGATGAACTTTCCCCATGAGTTCTCATTAATGCCATTTTATGAGTGCTCTTGTTTCTAAAAACTTGAGGGCTTCTTTTCTCTAGAGCTATTTTTAAAATGAACTAGTTTCTTTACAAGTCACACAACACAAAGATTGAGGACCATTTCAGATAAGAGGCTCACAGTACACACCAGCATACAGGAAGAGAACTGCCTGTGTAAGTAAGGTAGCCTGAGCATCCAGCAGACACTGGCATGAAATCACCAACAAACACTGACCTCAGCAGAGCCTTCTGTAGTCAGATGGAGCTATCTAACTATGAAAACACCAAGAAATTTGGAAACCTCTTCCCTGGTGTCTAAAATCACTTACTATTTGCCTTTAAGGCGGGGCGGGGGGGGGGGGGGCAGGAATGCAAGTAAAAGTGAAGCTGTGATGAACTTATCCAAAAAGCCCTTGTGGGAGAAATGATGACACCATAGAATCTCTTGGATTCGGACAGATCTACTTTACTTGTTTTAATGGAGCAGCAGCTGACAATCTAAAACTAGCAATTCAAAGTGATGTCCAAGTCACTCAGTTGTGCCAGCCAGGTTTACTATCATTGTACATTTTCAGAGTTCTTTTTACAGTGCTCACCTATGCTGGAAAATACACCACTGCTTATTTTTTCACTGCCTGCAACCCCACACATAAACTCCTTAAGGCCTCACTGGTGGTGTGCTGCTATCCTCCTTGTGCTTAGGATATGACAGGCACACTGTTGGCACTGTGTTTCATGAATGAATGAAATCACTAACAACTTGAAGTGAGAACTTTATGGAAAAGAGACCAGTCATCTAACAACCATACTGGAATCTATTATCCCCAATGAGGGTTATCCACCTTCAAATACTTGAAGCCTGCTGTATACACTGGTGCAGGTAGCACCACCAGTTCGAATCTCCTCCATGGAGATTCAGAGTCATTCAGAATCAAATCTGATGAATACCATGGTCCTGCCCACTATACCCGTTGGGTGAAAGCAAAACATGTCTATAGAGTAAAACTCCGTCTCACTTGGCTAGTAAACCGGTTTTGAAAGACATCCAAAATGGTTTGAACTATAGCAAATCGTCTGGCTCAGTCTCAAGACTCTAAGGTGGACGCTTCACAAGTAATAAAACTGAGCTATAGTAAGAAGAACCCAGACTAGACAGTCGCGGAGGTACCCCTAGAGACTTGGCTTGTATTATTAGCTTTGCCATTAAGTTGCCTGAAGCCTGGGCCACATTATTTAGCCTCTGTTGACCTCAGTTCCTCCATTTGGGAAGCAAACGAACTACATGAACATCAAGATCTCAGTCCATTCTAAAATGCGATGAGTCCACCGTTGGGAAGATCTGGTTTAAAAACCTTGTATGCATCCATAAAGCCCACATGTAATTTTTGCAGCAGATTCACTTCATATTTACTTAGGCAAATACTAAAATTAGTTTTCACTTCCTGAGCGCAGCAAAAGACAGTGAAGGGAGGCAACCTTGCCAAGGGCGCTTGCTAGAGCCTTGTGCATACTTCCGACTGCATATCAGGGAACTAAGCGTTCCTCCTCAGATCTTCAATTGTTGCAAAGGCAGATAAGCCCCCGTGCGCTACACAGAAACCCTGGCCAGGAGCGACGATCGGAGCTCTCAGGCAGTGCCGGGGTGCGGCTACTCCGCAGGGCCCACGGAGATACGGCGGGTGCCACCCCGAGCAGAGGGCCGGGGCTTGGACCAGCCGCAGCGCGTCACCGGGGAGTCAGGGCGGCCGCCCGGCCCGCTCGCCTCCCTGGGACAGGAAAGCAAAGTACAGGCAGCAGTTGTGCCGTCCCTCCCCTGTATCCCGCCCAGCAAGCCCCAATCCCTGGCCCGACCTTCGCCCGCCGGCAGCCGGGGACCGAGGGCGGGGAGAACAGGGGGAAGCCGGAGGCACCTGCCTGCAGCTCCCCGGCCTCAGCCCTGCTCCGCGGGGACAGCGAGGACTCACCGGCAACCCAACCCCCACCCTCCCGGTGCGGGGAGGCTCCGCGCGACCCGCCAGCCCTTGGAGTCCCAACTTCCCCGTCCTGGCCTACCCATCACGGGTCCCCGCAGCGCCGGGCTCCCAGCCAGGCTGGCCGAGAGCGAGTACCAACCTTGGGCTGCCGGCGCCACCACCGTTACCAAGCTGCTCAGCTCCCGGGCCCGTCTCCGCCCCCTTCAGGGTCCGCCCCGCCCCGCCCCGCCCCTTCGGCCACCCCGCCCCTGCGGCCGCCCCGCCCCCGACCAACCCCTGCCGCCCTCCTCCCCGCACCGGTTGGTGGAGCTGCATCACGTGGTATGGGTGGGGCAGGCGGAAGGCTCTGAGAGCAGCTCTCAGAGACGGGGCTTTGCCCCACGAGGCTTCTGGGAAACCCGCTTTGCAGGGTGCGCTGCGTGGAGGCACCTGGGAATGGTAGTTCGCAATATCGTGCCGGGAATGGGCAGGGCCAAGATGCCGGGGCCACCCCTGTAAGGGAAGTTGGAGTCAGCGCCCAGCCAAGGCCCCTGGGAAGCGTAGTCCCAAGTCTCTGGTGTGGGTGTCACTGTCTTTCTCCAACAAAATAGAAATCCAGAGTGAAAACTGCTCTGGGAAAAACTTCAGCGGATGTCACTAAGTTGAGCTATTTTTTGGTTGGCTGCATGAAACTGAGATCCTATAAGGGAGAAAGAAAAATTTCACTGACTTTGGTGTAAGATCTGTAATTCACAAACCCATAGTATAAAAACAGCTGGGGGCCCCTCATACTGTGCCAGCGTCTTTCCATAAATACTATTGAGACTAAGGGAAAGGAAACATTTCAAGTCAAAATGCCTTCTGCTTTTTGAGGTTTGGGTCAGATGACTACTAATACAGTAAATAGAAAGAGAAAGGGAAAAAATGGAGAAGGAAGACAAATTTCGAGAAGGCAATTGAATCTGTAATCAAAGAAAACAAAAAATCTGGCACCTACAAGAATACATATGATGATATCCTTTGTGCTGCCTAATAACTACACGCCTGCAGCTGTAGCCCTGTGGCATTTGATCCCGTCAGATCTCAGAAGCTAAGCAGGGTAGGGCCTGGTTAGTACCTGGATGGGAGACCGCCTGGGAACACCAGAAGCTGTAGGCTTGGGAGAAGCACCTGGCAACCCCCTCCCAAAAATCAATCTGCCATAGAAAACCCTACGAACGGCAGAGAAGCACTGACAATAGTGTTTCCCCTGTTGTACAGAGGGTCACTATGAGTCAGATACCGACTCGACGGCGCCTAACAACTACAACAATAACTACACATGAGCGCTTGGAGTAAACAGGACTACTTTATCATACAGAACCTTTTCCCCTCTTCTATTTGTTAGTTCTCCCTCCAGCATCTCAAAACAGTTGTTTTGCCTGATATCAGTCTAACACGCACATATTCATATTATCATTATCCAATAGTCTCCTGTTATCTTCAGTTTCTTTCTGCAGTTTCGGTTACTCACTGTTCAACTTTGGTCCAAAAGTATCAAATGGAAAATTCCAGAAATAAACAATTCATAAATTCTAATTTTACACCATTCTGTGGTGATGAACTCTCTCAATTTCCAACTCCATCCCACCTGAAATACGAATAATTCCTTTGTCAGGCATTGTTGTTGTTGTTGTTAGGTGCCGTCGAGTCGGTATCCGACTCATAGCGACCCTCATAGGGTTTTCAATGGCTGAGTGCTTCGGGATTGCCTTGGGAGTGGGTTGCCAGGCCCTTCTCCCATTTTTGCGGTGCTGGGAATTGAACTTGGGACCTCAGAGACTGCAGTGCAGCGCTCTACCCACTGAGCTAAATCCCAGCCCCTTGTCAGGCATATCCACGCTGTATTATACGCTGTCTGCCTATTAGTTACTTAGTGGCTGTCGTGGTTATCCGGATGTCGTGGTATTCAGTACTTGTATTCAATTAACCCTTATTTTATTTAATAATGGCCTTAAAGCCCAAGAGTAGTGATGCATCTAATTTTATTATGATATGTTTTTATAATTGTTCTATTTTACTGCTAGCTATTGTTAATCTCTTATTATGCCTAATTTATGAATTAAACTCTATCATAGATATGTATAAAAAACATAGTATATGTGCATATATATATTTGAAACCATTTAGAGTTTCAGGCATCCATTGGGAGTCTCAGCTATATCCTTCGGGATAAAGGACATACACACACACATAGGTTGAGTCGAGTCCATCTCATAGCAACCCTCAGTTTTCAATGGCTGATTGTTTTGGGATTGTTTTCAGGAGTAGACTGCCACATCCTTCCCCATATATGTGTGTGTGTATATATTTATGTATGTGTGTATATATATATATATATATATATATATATATATATATATATATATGCACACACACATATACACACTCATGAGCTATTTAAGAGTGCAGACTGCATGGAGTAACAAGGCCCTTTTGAATCCAACTCAACCCACTCTTTAGCCACTTCTCCCACTGTGCCTTTAGTCTCTCTTCACTCCAAGTTCTCATCTAGTCAAAAGGAGCATCGTTCCTTCTCTCTGTTCTCTGGACTTTCTCAGTTCTTTCTTTCCTCTACACTTTCCATTTACTCCTTTCTAGGGGATTGGCCAAACTCCTAGTTGGACAACAGAATAACAGAATAACAACAGAATAAGGCAGACTTAGAAGCTCCGCCCCCCCAGCCCCCACCACCTCCCCAGCCCTTTGGATTGTACCCATGTCATCATTCGCTTGCAAGTCTGTCTGGACAACTCCTTTCTCCAGACTGTGAACTGCTTTGAATCACATTTACATTTGTGCTGGATTTCAAAGCATGCTCATTAAATTTGCATGCCAGGGAGGCTCCCTGGTGGCTGCTGAATAATTGAATTTTCAATATCTGTGAATCTTGAGACAGAGGGATAGAGGAAAATAGGGGTGGGAGGAGGGAGGGAAGCAGGTTGGGGCAGAGCACATATAGGGTAGGCAGAAGTTAAGTGTCCAAAGCGCCTTAACTCGAGCTGGGGGTCAGAGACTGGGGATGCTACAGAGCACAGATGGTCCTTATCTTAAGGAGCTGGTTGCTAGTGAAAATTGCTCAGGGTCCATGGGAGTCCAGCCCCAACCAGAAAGGGGCCACAGAGCATGCTGGCCTCTGGCCTGGAAGGGGAGGAAGTGGAGACTTCCTCTGTGTGCAGGTGTGGAGAAGGAGCAGGAACGGGGAGATGTGGCAGCACTTTGAAAACTGTGGAGGTTGTTACAGAGGGATTCCCACCTTGCTCTTGTGATGTTACTGATGTCTTGGCCAAGTCCAGCCCTGCTCCAGGCAGGGGCTGCATCTAAGAGTTCAAAGTGTGTATGTGCTGGCGGCGGGGGGGGGGGTGTCTTCAGGCTTCCCCGCCTTTTCCACACATATACACACATACTCCCCCAGATGCAGGGAGCATGTGAGGAGTTGGCTGGCTTCCCAGTCTGAGGCACATGGCCCATAGGCAAGAGGGAGCAATGGATGGGACATGATGACTTGAGGCCACTGTTCCATGCCCTTCGCAGCCTGCACATCCTACACCCAGCACCCTCCTCCGCAAGTCGTCCTGTTTATGCTAAGACATAGGCGCCTCCTGCTCTCTGGGGCTTCATCGTGTTCTAGGCAGTTGAGGGCTGGACCTGAGAAGGAGAGGGAAAGGGGCTTCCTGCTCCCACCAGAGCACACTTCCCACCTGGGTCCCTGGGTGCCATCTCCCAGTTGGCCCTTCCTGACCCCATGGCCAGGTGGGGGAAGGTGGAGGAAAAGGACAGCCATCCTTATGGAGAAAGGAGAAGGCTAAAGAAAGAAGTGATCAAAAATAAAAATTTAAGCATGTACCTGCAAGGCACTGAGCCCTAGCAGAATGCTCTTGCATTTAAAAAACCAGGTTCAGGTCCTGGCTATTCTACATGCAAGCTGCCGACCTTGGGAAAGCCACTTTACCTCTCTGACTGTTAGGTACTTCCTCTGAGAAAAAGGTCCTATGCCACTTCCCAGCAGTATTGTGTCCTGGCACAGCAATGATAAATGTAAGCATGTCAAGGTGGCAATGTCCCCAGGCTGCCAGGATATTCATGAAAGAAAGACAGGAGAGGGCAGAGGGTAAGACCTGGGCATTGGCATGAAGGTCCCGGGATTCAAATCCTATCTCAGAATTGTATTTGTTAGGAGAGTAACTCTTGGCCAGTATAGATCTCTAAGCCTTGATTTCCTTGTCTGTGAAGTGACAGTATTAGTATCTACTTCAGAAGCTTGTGACGAATAAACAGTGAATGCCTAGCACTAACTTCTGCTTTAAGAACGGCAAGGCATCAGGAGGCAGAAGCAGGAGGATCACAGATTTAAAGTCAGAAAGAGCCTGCGTAACTTAATGAGACCCTGACTCAACATAAAAAATTTAAAAATGGACTGAAGGTGCAGCTTAGTGGTAGAGCACTTGCAAAGTAGGTGTGAGGCCCTGGGTCCAACCTCTAAGGAAAGAGAAAGAAAAGAAAAGAAAAGAAAAGAAAAGAAGAGAGAGAGAGAGAGAAAGGGAGGAAGGGAGAGAGGAAGGAAAGAAGGAAGGAAGCGGAAAGGAAAGGAAGAAAGAGAGAAAGAGAAAGAGAGAAAAAAAGAAAGAAAGAAAGAAGGAAAGAGGAAGAAATGGAAGAAAGGAAGAAAGAAGCAAGGCAGCTTTGCCTACCTACTTCTCCCTCCCCTCCCCCCCACCAGCCCGCTCCATATTTAAAAAGGAGCCCAATAGAATGGTGCAGCCACTTTGGAAAATGCTTTGGCAGCGGATTACAAAGTCAAATGTACACACAACCCAGCAACACCACTCCTAGATATTCATCCAAGAAACATAGAAACTTGTATTCACAAAACACTTGTATTCCAATATTCATAGCAGTCTTTCAAATATAATGTTCAAAAAGTCAAACAGCTCCAATCTCCATCACTACTGAATGACTGAACAAATGGTGATGTATGCATACAACGAAAAGTTACTTGGCAATAAAAAGGAAGAAATGTTGATACATGCTATAACATGAATGAATCTCAAAAATATCATGCTATCTGGGCACCTTTAATCCCAGAGACTTGGGAGGCTTTTTCAGGAGGATCACAAGTTCGAAGCCAGAAGCAACCTGTGTACCTTAGCAAGACCCTGTCTCCAAATTAAAAAAAAAAAAAAAAACAATAAATGGGCTGGGGGAACAGCCCATTGGTAGAGCACTTGCAAAGTAGGTATGAGGCCTTTCATTCAACATCTAAGTACCATAAAAAAAGAAAAAGAAAAAAATCATGCTTAGTGAAATGAACTATACACAAAGTATTAGAAGCTATGTTGTTGTTGTTGTTGTTGTTGTTGTTGTTGTTATTGTTGTTGTTAGGTGCCCTCGAGTTGGTATCCGACTTATAATGACCCTCATAGCGTTTTCAATGGCTGTTTTGGGATTGCATTGGGAGTGGATTGCCAGGTCCTTCTCCCATTTTTGCAGTGCTATAAATTGAACTTGGGACCTCAGAGACTGCAGCACAGTGCTCTACCAACTGAGCTAAATCCCAGCCCTTAGGTTGTTGTTAGATGCTGTTTAATCAGGTCCAACGCATAATGACCCTATGTACAACAGAAGGAAACACTACCCAACAATGTGCCATGCCTGACACTACTATGTCAGTGCTTCTCTGCTATTCATAGGGTTTTTGTTGGCTGATTGTTTTGGGAATGGGTTGCTGTGTCCTTTTCCCAAGCCTACAGCACCTGGTATTCCCAAGTAGTATCTCATCCAAGGACTAACCAGGCCAACCCTACTTAGCTTCTGAGATCAGATGGGATCAGATGCCAGGGTGGTATGGCTGTAGACATTAGAGGCTATATGATTTCATTTATATTACATGCTGTTTTGTGGTAGTGTGGATCAGCACAGGACTCAGCCTGTTAGAGAAGTCCTCCAACACTGAGATACACTCCCAGTTCCTTCTGACCTTTTGGAAAAGCCAAAACTATAGTGGTATAAAACAGGTTTGTGGTTGATTGGAGTCAGAGGTCAAGGCAGAGGTATGGGAGAGAATTGACACCAAAGAGCAACAGGAAAGTTTCGGGAGGGATGGGAAAGTTCTATATCTTGATTGTGACGGTGATTATGCAACTATCCATAATTGGCCAAACTCGTTAAACTGTAAACATGACACAAGTGAATTTCATTCTAGGTAAGTTATACTTCAATGAAGTTGAGGCCAAAGGGGGCAGGGAAGAGCCATGTTGGGGATTCCTAAAAAGGAACCCCTGACCAGAGTCTCTCTGGCCAGCCTAGGGGACAGGCTTCTTTCCTCCAGGGCCAGTGACCCTTGATTGACCCCTGGCCTACATTCTAATCACTCACTCCTCCCCCACCCATCGAGTAATCAAGGATGGCCCCTGACCAGCTAAAATATCATACCTGTCAGGGAATGAGCCCTGATTGGCTGCTCCCAGTACACATCCCTCTTCCAGTAGCCTATATAAACAGGCCTCTGGACACCACATTCACCCCCCTATTTTTCTCCACTTGCTGTCCAGACCCCATCACCTTGATCCAGTGCTCCCTGTGGTAGACTACAATCAAGCCAGCATGTCAAGCCCAGAGGCCCCAAAACACCAGGCTACTAGCAAGGCACGAAGCACCCTCCAATTCCTCCCATCCCTGGGAAGGAGGAGGGTAGAGAAGGTGAGTTGCGAGAATCAAGACCAGCAGACCTCCAGCATCTTCCAGATACCATCAGAGCTGTAGCCTTGCTAGCTGTAACACTACCAAACCAGCAGCATTCTATGCTGAGCTGCCCTTTGTAAAGGGCTGCTTGCTGCTTGTCTCTCCCTAAGGGAACAACCCAATGAACCTTCCCATTCCTCCTTTTTTTATATAGAAGATCTCCCGAGGTCCTTCTTTGGTGCCTCCGGCCATTCCATCATCCTGGTCCTAAGGGTTCCTGATACCCATCTGGTGTCAGGGCAAGGCTCTGACTCAAGCTGGGACTGAGCAGAACCCAGATAGAGCCACAGTTAAAGTCAGTCTCTTGCTTATTGGTTTGCTTTTTAAGAGCCCCTACAGCCTTGAAGAAGAAAGTAAGGTAAAGCTTGCCCTATATATACCAAGGATGTACTACCCAGCAAGAGCTTGGATGGTGGCAGGGAAAAGCACCCATCAGGTCAGAAGATGGAGCATAGCCTGGTAGGAGTGGGACAGGGAGTGCTTACGTGGATGGAGTAGGGGTGGCAGCTGTCCGGAAAGAGGATGCCCTACCCTCCTGGGCTTCAGGGACCAGAAGTTTCCCCCACCATCTTTCTGGGCTCCTGAACTCCTCCATGGGGGTCAACTTGGTCACTGTGTTCCCCTGCAGAGGAGAGCACTCTTGATTCTTGCTGGTGTTTCACTCCTTTCTCATAGAACTCAGTGCTCCTTTAAGGGAGGCCTAGCTGGTCAGCAGGTTCTGTTTTCCCAGGTGCTGGCTGGAAGTTTGAGCCAAGTAATGGGACATGAAAACATTCACACACAGAGACAAACCAGGTTCTTTTTCTTAGGGAGTCTTGGACACAGGACCAGACACACAGAGCTTATTGTGATGACATCACGTTTCTAAGGAAACATCCCTAGGCAAATAGAGAGTGTTCATAGGGGACTTTGAGGTCCAGTTCATAAGCAGCAAGGTGAGAAAACTGCCTCAAAGTTTAGTTACAAGTCAAACCAAAGCCATGAGAAGAAATGCCAGCTCTGAAGATCTCTTCTCTCTGTCTCCTGCTTTGAGGGTAACTCCCCTACCCCACGGTGCTGGAGATTGATCCCCAGGGCCTTGCACATGCACACACTCTACCACATAGGCTACAGGGCCTCCCTATGTCGCCCAGGCTGGTCTCTCAAACTCATAATCCTCCTGCCTGCACCTCCTGAGTGCTGGGATTACAGGCATGCCCCACCAAGCCTGACTGAGTTTCTTTTTCATTTTTAAATCTCCGTTTCTTACGCTAATTTTTTAAGGAAGTAAGCCCAATGAAGAAATGTTTCATGGCACACATGATTTCTATTCAAAACAAACTTTAGAAAGAGCTTTATCTTTTTATTTTACTTATTTCATGATGATGTGAGTAGTATGCTACCTCTCAAACACAGATTTCAAGATACTAGACTAAAATCAAAAGAAAAATAATGAAAAAGTGAAAAATAAAACATGGAAAACCTGAATGCCAATGAATATTCACTGAACCTGAATGACATTGTGTTATGTAAGATGAATTGGGCTAGTCACCCTAGCTCATGCCTGTAATCCCAGCCACTCAGGAGGCAGAGGTAGGAGAATAGTGAGTTCAAGGCCAGAGGCAGACTGTGTAACTTATTGAAACCTTGTCTCAAAATACAAAATAAAAAAGGGACTGGGGGTGCAGCTCAGTGGTATAGCAATTACCTAACACATGAGAGGCTCTGGGTTCATCCCCCCAGTGCTGAAAAAATTATTTGGTCTAAAAGAGTAGATTACTTAAGAATAAATTTAAGTATTAAAAATACTTGTACAGTAAAAACTATAAAACATTGTTGAAAGAAAACTTAAAAGACACAAATAAATGGAAAGACATACGTTGGAATGTATAGATCTGAAGACTAAGTATTGTTACGTTGTCAGTACCACACAAAGTGATCCACAAACTCAGTGCAATCCCTATCAAAATCCTAGTGGTGGATTTTTGGGCAGAAGTAGAAAAATCCATCATAGAATTCATATGGGAATCAAGATACAGAGTCAGCATGATCTTGAAAAAGAACAATGTTGGAGATCTCACACTAATTTGAAAACTTATTACAAAGCTATAGTAATCAAAACAGTGTAATACTGGCATGAAAACATACCTCTGTACTCTTGAATTAGAATAAAAAGCCCAGAAATAAACCCTCAAATGTATAGTAAAATTATTTTAGACAAGGATGCAAAGATCATTCAATGGGGAAAGGTCATATTTTCAACAAATGGTATTGGGAAAACTAGATACCTACATGCAAAAAGAAGAAAATTGACTCTTGTATCATATATTAAAATTAACTCAAAATGGATAAAAGACCTAAATGTAAAAGCAAAACTAAAACTTTTAGGAAAGCTTCTTGACATAGGATTTGGCAATGATTTATTGGCTATGACACACATAAAAAGTGCAACAGCAAAAGTAAATGAAGATAAATTGGACTACACAAAGGTACAAACTTCTGTGCATCAAAGGAAACAATCAGCAGAGTGGAAAGACAGCCCAAGGAATAGGAGCAAATATTTGCAAATCATATATCTGATGAAGGGTAAACATCTAGAATATATAAATAACTCCTACAACTCAACAGCCTGCAGCCGTAGCCCTGTGGCATCCGATCCCATCAGATCTCGAAAGCTAAGCAGGGTCAGGCCTGGTTAGTACTTGGATGGGAGACCGCCTGGGAACACCAGGTGCTGTAGGCTTGGGAGATGGGCCTGGCAACCCACTCCCAAAAATCAATCTGCTATTGAAAACCCTATGAACAGCAGAGAAGCACTGACAATAGTGTTTCCCCTGTTGTACAGAGGGTCGCTATGAGTCGGATACTGACTCGACAGCACCTAACATTAACAGAGGGATAAATAAACAAAATGTGGTATATCCATACTGTGGAATATTGTTTTATCTTAAAAAGGAAAGCAACTAGGACACGTTACAACATGGATGAAACTTGAGGACATTATGCTAAGTGAAATAAGCTTGTTATAAAAAGACAAATACTGTGTGGTTCTTCTTATATGAGGGACCCAGAGGGTCCATAGGGACATAGGGACAGAAAGTAGAGAGGTGGTTGTCAGGAGCTTGGGGAGGGAGAAAGCAGGGATTGTTTAGTGGGTGAAAAGTCAGTTTTGCTAGATGAAAACAGTTCTGGAGATGGGTTGCATAACCACGTGTATGTACTTAACAGTCACTATTGAACTGTACAGTCATTGAAAACCCTATGTTGTACATAGGGTCACTTTGAATCAGACATGACTCGATGGCACCTAACAACAACAACGACAACAACATTGAACTCTACACGCAGCAATGTTAAAGTGACAATTTTGATGTGATGGGTATCTTACCACCATTGGAAAAAAAGGATTAAGCCTTCACAAGGAGCTGGAGTTAGGAGAACCAAAGACTCAGACTCGTTGACAACATTTTTTGTGGTTTGTCTCAGATGCAATCATACTTTTCAAGTTCAGCTTCTACCCAGGGCTAGAAATCTTGTGATCTGCTTCAGAAACAAAGCCTCCTAAAGGGACCCAGAAGTAACTAGGAGCCCCAGTCTCAGGGAACTAGAAGCATGAGGGGAGCAAGAGCACATGTCTGACCAGGTGTGGTGATATGCACCCATCATCCCAGCACTTGGAAGGCTGAGGCAGGAGGATCACAAGTTGACCAGCTTGGGCTTCATAATGAGAACCTGTCCAAACAAACAAACAAACAAATGAAAAACAACAACGAAAAAGAACACATGTCCTTTCCAAAAGAAATACTTCCCCCTCCTTGTTTAACTGCTAAAACCTCATGAGAGTTGAGGGGGGGTTTCATTTCCCAAAATATCTTCCCAGACTCCTCTCCAGTAAGGAGAACAAACCCATGGGAGAAGGTCATTGGGGGTGTGCAGGAGAGCAAGATGTGAGGGAATTTCGCTAGAAACTGCCTCCTAAGGAACCCCTTTCAGAGAGTAGGAAGCTGGGTGGAGTCCTTTGACAAAGCCTCCTACTTAGAGTCTGACAAAGGAGATCATTTTTCCAGTTAGAGCCTCCACCAATCACTTCAAAGAAGCCATTGACCAACGGGATACATGTGCACTCCCTCAAAGAAGCCTGTTAACCCTATGAGTCTTCAGGCAGAGATCTTTAGAAGTAGCTACCTGTGAACAGAATAGAGTTTCAGGCATGAGACGATGAGGCACTGGGACCAAGAAGACCACCCAGAAGAACCCCAGCCTCTGATAACAGTTCCTGAGGGTGACACTTGCTGTCAGGACTGAACTTGCTCAGGCTTTCCTCCTCTGATGAGCCCCAGCCAGCCTCTAGTTCCCGGCTCTCTTCCCTTTGCCTGTAGGGTCTCCCTGCTCACCTTCATGGCGGGGGAAGACAGGTTGCCATGGCTCCAAAGGAGAGCTGGGAGAAGTGATGAATCCCACAACCTCCATTCATTTGCTGGTGGAAATTTGGGTAGTTTCCATCTTTTCATTCTTATAAATAATTCAGCTATGAGTATTTGTACACAAGTTTTTGTGTGGACACAGGTTTTCATTTCTCCTGAGTATATAGTGAGGAATGAAATTACTATATCATATGGTAACTCCAGGGGGCTGGGATTTAGCTCAGTGGGTAGAGCGCTGCGCTGCAGTCTCTGAGGCCCGGAGTTCAATTCCCAGCACCGTAAAAATGGGAGAAGGGCCTGGCAATCCACTCCCAAGGCAATCCCGAAGCACTCAGCCATTGAGAACCATATGAGGGTCACTATGAGTTGGATACCGACTTGACGGCACCTAACAACAACAACAACATAGTAACTCCATGTTGAACACATGAAATAATTACCAGGCCAAGTTACCAAGCAGTTGCACCATTTTATATTCCCACCAGCAATGTATAAGGGTTCCAATATTTCAACAAGTTTATCAACAATTGTTATTGTTCATCTTTTTGATCATAGCAATTCTGTTGTTGTTAGGTGCCATCAAGTCAGTGTCCTACTCATAGTGACCTTAGGTATACCAGGTGAAACACTATTGTCAGTGCTTCTCTGCTATTCATAGGGCTTTCAATGGCAGATTGTTTTTTTGGGAGTGGGTTCAGGTCCTTCTCCAAAGCCTACAGCACCTGGTGTTCCCAGGCAGTCTCCCATCCAAGTACTAACCAGGCCCGACCCTGCTTAGCTTCTGAGATCTGAGGGGATCAAAGGCCACAGTGGTAAGGCTGCAGGCATAGCAAT
Source organism: Pedetes capensis (assembly GCA_007922755.1). Lineage (NCBI taxonomy): Eukaryota > Metazoa > Chordata > Mammalia > Rodentia > Pedetidae > Pedetes > Pedetes capensis. The sequence goes on along the minus strand of VMDO01002780.1, from coordinate 124,524 downwards.
TCTAGCGGGTATGAAATGGCACCTACTTTGTGATTTGGTTTGCCTATCCTGATAACTAATGAAGGTGAGCATATTTTCATTTGCTTACTGCCCATTTGCATATCAGCTTTGGAGAAAAGTCTAATAAAATATTTGTCTATTTTGTTAAACTGGGTGATTTTTCCTTCTACTATTGAGCTGTAAGAATGCCTGATCTATTTTGGATGCTAGTCCTATCTATTTTTTTTTTATTTCTCAGCACTGAGAGGTTGAGGACATCATGCAAGTGCCCTACCTCTGAGCTGTGTCCTCAACCCATTTTTTACTTTTTATTTTGAGCCAGAGTCTTGCTAAGTTATGCAGGCTGTCACTAGCCTTAAATTCTTGATCCTCCTGCCTCTGCCTATGTTGCTGGAATTATAGGTGGTTGCTACCACCTATAATCATTGCTAGTGTGAAACTTACTTCCTATTTCCAGTTGTGAGCATGTTTATTTAGCTAAAATAAGTTCAGGTTTCCTGTGGACCGTGTACATTTTGTGTGTCCCAGGTCTTGAGTAATCTGTGTCCACAGCCCATGGGTGTCCACAGGGGGATCCCAATGCCCCTGTTCCTTCATAGAGACGCTAGGCCCTCAGTTGAGAAGTCGCAGTGTGGGAAGACACAGGCAACTTCTCCACAGCTTAGGCTGCCCGGTTTGCATGGCTGTCTCCCAAGGGGAGGGAGGTGCTCTCAGGGAAATCCTGACAGCTTTGGACCAGCTCATCCTCAGAAGGGATGAGATGATGAGGCGCTGGGACCAAGAAGACCACCTAGAAGAACCTCAGCCTCTGATAGCAGTTCCTGAGGGCGACACTTGCTGTCAGGACTGAACTTGCTCAGGCTTTCCTCCTCTGATGAGCCCCAGCCAGCCTCTAGTTCCCGGCTCTCTTCCCTTTGCCTGTAGGGTCTCCCTGCTCACCTTCATGGCGGGGGAAGACAGGTTGCCATGGCTCCAAAGGAGAGCTGGGAGAAGTGATGAATCCCACAACCTCCAAGAATTCTTAGGGCACTGTCCCTAGAAGTCATGTCTAGGAAGCTGTAGGCCTCAGCTTTTATACCTTGCGGGGGCACTTCCTCTATTGCCCCTCCCCTGCCAGACACACTCCCACCTTTGTCACATAGGCTCACCTCTGCAGCAGGCTTGAACAAATAATAGATTGGACACTGAGCATCACTGTTCTGTCTGAACACTGGGGCAGTTTTTGTTGTTGTTAGCTGTCTTGGAGTTGGGTCTAACTCATAGTGACCCTCACAGTTTTTTTTTTTTCAATACTTGGGGGTTGGACCCAGGGCCTCGTGCGTCCATGGTTTGCAAGTGCTGGACCACTGAGCTGCACCCCCAGCCCATTTTTTTACTTTTTGAGACAGGGTCTTGCTAAGTTACGCAGACTGCCTCTGGTCTTGAACTTGCGATCCTCCTGCATCTGCCTCTCGAGCTGCTGGGATTACAGGTGTGCGCCACCATGCCCGGCTCCCTCATAGGGTTTTCAATAGCTGAATATTTTAGGATTGCTTCGAGAGTGAATTGCCATGACTTTCTCCCATTTTGGGGAGGCTGGGGATCAAACTGGGGTCCTTAGAGAGTGCAGAGTAGCTGGGAGCTGAACCTGAGCCCTGAGTGGGTCTAGACTGCAGAATCTTATCAATGCGGCCCCTACTCTTCCCAGACAAGTTCACCTCAGCCCATTCCCACACGTCACCTCACAAAGGTGTCAGGATTAGAAATTAAAAGCCAGGTGCGGTGGCACATGCTTTTAATCCCAGTGACTCAGGAGGTTGAGGCAAGATGATTGTGAATTCCAGACCAGAGGCAGCCCATGTAACTTAGCAAGACCCTGTCTCAAGACAAAAAATAACAAAGGGGCTGGAAGTGCAGCCCAGTGGTGAGGTGCTTGCCTAACATATATGAGACCCTGGGTTCAAACCCAGGACTGAAAAAACATACATAGATACATATATTAAATTAAATTATAAAGCAACCCCCCCATAGAATAGAAGTCACATTTGAATATCATGTAAACAATGAATTTTTTAGTGTAAGTATGTCCTGTGCAATGTCTGAGCTATACTTATACCAAAAACCACTTGCTGTTTGTAAGCCCAATGTAACTGGGCATCCTGAGTTTAATCTGGCAGCCATCTTCCCTAGATCAGGCTACTGATTCACCCTGTGACAGCTGCTCAGACACCCGCCCCAGGTGGAGACCAGTGAAACCACCCCAAGCTCTCCACAGAATGCTGGCCCGCTCAGATGGCATGTCCTCTGTGCCTACACAGTCATGCCCCAGCACAGTCCTTACTGGCTCCCAGCGTGATTATGGGTCTGCAGATCTTAGTCCCCACTGGCCTTTGAGCTTCTTGGGGGCTGGGATAGGACTGATGACTCCTCTTTTCTCCACCGCCTTACTGTGTGCAGCAGCATGCAGGCCCCTCTGTGGGGAGAGGTCGGGAATGTCTTAATGAGTAAACACACACACACACACACACACACACACACACACACACACACACACACACAAAGTCGATGAGCGAATGCCCCGGACTGTCTAAATACAGCGGGGCTGACTCCTGAAAGGGAAGGCCTGACTTGTCTGACTTTATCCCCAGGGATGGTGGGTCTCTCGGGGCGAAGATCCCCCCTGTCTTGCTCCCTGCTCTATCCCCAGCGGCTAGCTGGGTGCAGACCTCCAGTAGGCACTCAGGCAACACGTTGCCCTGAGGCAGCAGTCATGTTCCTAGTTGGCCTACCCTCTTGTATTTCCTACAGTGATCTCTTTCCCCTTCCATTGACGTTTCAGAGGTGCCAGCTCCTGTTCGCCCACAGAGGTGATGAGTTGAGGGGCTGGTGCTTATGAGGAGGGAGGTCTGCTCTCTCTGCTGGAGGCCACTGCAGGACTGGATGAGGGCAAGGAGAAAGGGGGTTGTCTTAGAAGTGAAGCAAGCAGGGACCGAGGCCAGCAGCCAAGTGGAGCAAGTGGCTGGATTGGACTAGACAGGGCAGGGGTAACTGCAGAGGGAAGCTGAAGCCTTCTTTCCCCAAAGGTGAGAAAAGGATGGGAGGGGGTTGGCGCCTGAGCCGGTGGCTGGATGGTGAGGATACCAAGAACCTCAAACTCCAAGGTGGCTTTGTCTCCTGCTGGGCCAGGCACAAGATCATGTGATCTGCCCAGCCAATGGGTAGGTAGTAAGGTACAGAGGAAAGGGAACAGGGTGGCATGGAGCTTCGAGCCTGGCTGAAACAGGCTAAGGTGTGGGGGGTTCTCTGACACCCCTTGGGTGTAGAGGAAGGGCCCAGGGGACTCTGTCATGTGCCCAGAGCCCACTTGGCCCAAATTCCAGCTTGGGAGGGCCAGAGCTTTCTGTTGGCAGCTGTGTGGGCTAGAGCCGGGAGGGTGGTAACTGCCAGGAACTGGACTGCGACTCCCTCTCGAGCCAAGTACAGAGGGAACAGGATACTCCCTCAAAAGCTGGCTTCCCCAGGGGAATTCTGGGATAGAGACCTGTTCCCTCACCTGGCCATGCCAAGGCCTTGCCCACATTCTCTCCCTTCCCAGGAGGGCCACTGACTGGTCACCAGCTCCAAAGCCTACCCGCGTGTTGGGCCAGACGCCAGCTTCTATGCACCCCTCCCCCCCCATCCCACATGGCTGGAACCTGAAAGAGTGGCAAGAAAGGTACCAAACCCTGGAGGATGGTTAGCAAGGGGCCCCAATGCCATTTACCATCAACACAGGGTCATTTCATCACCCCACACCTAATCTAGGACCTCCTGGCTAGCAGGTGCTTAGGAACTGCTTGTTGCTAAAGAAATAAATGGATGACTGAATGAAGTCTGGCAGCTGTTGCTGAGGGTAAGATCTGGTCCTTTGGGAGACAGTGCTTAACTGGGGGCGTCTCCATCTGGGGACTGGTGACAGTTCTCTAGTACAGGGCCATAGAAGAGGCAGCTACTGTCTTCTACTGACCAAGTGAGGGGGACTTGAGCCAAATAACTACAGTGCTCACTTTAGACAGATGTCATAAGTCTGAACCATGTGATAAAACAAACCTTGTTCCAGTGCCTACTCCATCCAGCATCTCTGTCTTCTGGCAGGCCTGCTGCACTCTCCATGTGAGTAGTGGCTTTTGAGCCTCCCCTACACTTCCATGCCTCCCTGCCTTAGAGGCCTTAATTTCTGCAAGGGCTGCTGCTCCGTTAGGACAAAGACAGTGGACCTCTGGCTCCCTGATGTCCCCAGTGTGGTGTGTTATGGTTCTACCCTGTGGCACTTCTCTTTCCTGGAGTCTGAGAAACCCATGTTGAAACCGACCTGCACCTTCCCACATTATGCTGCATCTGAGCCTTTCTCTGTGTCTGTGAAGTGGGAAGATCCAAATAGCCCTAGGTTACCTATGCAGCTCGAGAACAGTGACTCATATCAAGCATCTGCCACAGAAGTGGTCTTTGGCCAAATGGCAGCTTTCCCACTCCAGGGGGATATGGCTGCACCTTCTTTGCTCCCCATGGCATCTCTCTCTGGGGGCTCACAGATGGCCTGGTGTGCTGTCAGCGTTCTGGGAGAAGGCGTTCAGGGAGCTGCTGCTCCCTTGCCTTGCTTGGCCTGGAGTGCTTTCCCAAACTGGGCAGGAAGGAGCCCACAGGCAGACTGACTCTGGGAGAGGGAGGCAGGGGCTGACAGCCTGCGGTGAGCTTTGGCAGGTACTCCACCAAGACCAATTGCTTTTAGAACTGGGTGTGGAGAGGAATCAACCTGTTAGCTGCCTTCCTGGCCGAGCACAGAGAGGACCTAGTGTGCTTGGCTGCCTCCCTATTTCAGCACTGTCTACAAACTGGGCTGGGCTCAGGCAGGCCCTTGCCCCCTATAATTTGCCTAGTAACCCAGATTTGTGGCCAGGCACTGGTTTAACTCTTGCCTGGGTTGGCTGGTGCTAGCATTTTCAGTTTTTAGAAGTAACAATATAAGATGTCCAGTTACATTTGGATGCCAGCTAAACAACGGATAGTTTTATAGCATAAGTTGTTGTTGTTTTTGTTAGGTGCTGTCGAGTTGGTATCCGACTCATAGCGGCCCTCATAGGGTTTTCAATGACTGAATGCTTCAGGATTGCCTTGGGAGTGGATTGCCAGGCCCTTCTCCCATATAACATAAGTAGGCTCCATGAAATCTTTGAAACATACTTATACTATGAGAGATTACTCATTGTTTATTGACAAAACAAATATAGCTGAACTCCCTGCCTTTTCTCTGGTGAGCCTAGCTGGGGCTTGTCCAGAAACTGGGGACTGTTAGGGAATCAACCTTGGGGGGGGGGTGGAGTGGGAGGGAACTGCTCCCACCAAAAGAGCAATGAATTGGTGTCTGAACAATGGCATGGGTTGTTTTGTTTTCCTTTGCATAGGAAACAAGCATTCCATGTCACTCAAAAGTAAACAGAACGGTGGATTTCAGCTCTCTGCCTTGCTCCACTGATGTCAACCCAGAACATGTCTTGACTCTGAAAGGGATACTGATGGCTGGACAAGTGGCTCTTTCATTTTCCTCTGCAATGCTTCTTCCAATGCTTGCTGCCCTACCCTGTGTCTCATTTGGAATATACTTGGCATGAGATGTGCAGTGGCCATTTGCCTCTCCAGAGAGTACTATTCTGCTAGCCTACTCTGATGCTCTGGGTGCAAAGGCCACTTAGTCAAGTGGCCTGAGATGTGGAATAGGGAATAGCTATGACAGAGAGATGCTTGCAGCCGTACCATTGTGGCATCAATCCCGTCAGATCTCGGCAGCTAAACAGGCCCGGGCCTGGTTAGTACTTGGATGGGAGACTGCCTGAGAACAGGTGTTGTAGGCTTGGGAGAAGGACCTGGCTACCCGCACCCCCAAAAAATCAGCCATTGAAAACCCTATGAACAGCAGAGAAGCACTGACAATAGTGTTTCACCTGTTGTATGTAAGGTCGCTATGAGTCGGACACTGACTCAGTGGTACCTAACAACAACAACAACAATAGATAGTGCAATTTCCCAACTTCAGTTTTCCACATTACGCAGCCTCTAATCCTCACAATGACTCTGATCAGGCCATATTATTATTCCCATTTTAAAGATGGAAAAACTGAGGCCCGTAAAGGGAAAAGTCTTGTGCAGCATCATACAGCAACTGAATGGAAAGACTCAGGTTCAAACTCTATTCACTCTAAATCCAGTGCCTAGACAGTTCCCTGTTAGCCTGCTCTGGCACTCTTATGCCATGTGGCTTGCTCAGTCCCAGCTCCAGGACCCAGTTTCTTTCATTAATTGAGGGGAATAGATGAGGCGAGCCCTGAAATTTAAGCACTCCTGGCTTCCCCCTTCCCTTTCTTCCTTGGTCTAACTCTGGCTCATCCTTCAAGAGCCAACTGGGGGATCATGGGGATAGCTTGCTGGGGCCTGGCAGCACTGAGCCTTTTAGCCTGCCTGGCTTGGTTCTTCTCCTCTGGAGGATGGGGCCTGATGGAGCTGCAGGCTGTGGAACCTGGGGCTCTCTCTGCTCCCTGGTCACTGAAGCAGGCATCAGCACACATCCTACAGGCTTTGCCAAGGCAGCCCTCAGAAACCATTTTGGTGTTTTCACCAAAATTAAGCACAGAAGTACAATGTGACCCAGCAATTCCACTCCTAAGTATAGACCCAAAAGAATTAAAGCAGGTGTTCAAACACAAACACCAATGTCCATAGTAGCATAATTCACAATAACCCAGAGGTGGAAACAAGCCAAATGGCCATCAACTCATGAATGGGTAAATAAAATACAGTGTTGGTACAGAATGGAATATTAATCAGCTATAAAAAGGGATGAAGTAATGATACAATATGGATGAAGCTGAAAACATTATGCTAAGTGAAAGAATCCAGATACAAAAGGCCACGTGTTATATGATTCCACTTATAGAGAGCTTTCCAGAAGAGGCAAATCCACAGAAACAGAAAGCAGATCAGTGGTTGCCAAAGGTTTAAGAATGGGATGCTGTGGTAACTGCTTAATGGGTCTAGGATGTCCTTTTGGGTGATGGGAATGTTTTAAAACCAGGTGTAGATATTGGTGGCATAGCATTGTGCTTGTACTAAATGCCACTGAATTATATACTTCAAATGGTTAATTTTATGCTGTGTGAATTTTACCCTTCTTTGTCAAAAAAGAGAAGCTCTCTCTACCTAATGCCCATTTAACTCTCAGAATTGAAATTCTTCATCAGGGATTAGCTTCAGGTAAGGGCAGAAAATGATAGGTAGCATTATGCCAGGAATCCTCCAGCCTTGGGATCAGTGCCCACTCAGTTCACATAAGGCCCCACTGTCCTGCTCCAATAACTTCCCTTGGCACTTTTGTTCTTCAGATGGGTAACCAAATCAATATTCTTGCTTGTACCCCTCCTGAGCGCGTGCCCAGAAATGATGTGATTAGAGATTCCTATGATCTTTTACACCTGGATCACCCTCAAGAGATTTCTGGGGCTGGCACTCAGCCAAAGTGGGGAAAGGCTCACACTTAATTTGGCAGTAGAAAATAGCAATGGATAGCTTCTGCTGGAAGGTGGACACAGTCACTTCATCTCGGCTCCAGGCCCATGGCAGAGGGACTTGTCCACAAGCCTACTCTGGGCTAGTGGGTAGGTACTCCTAAGCTGGGTCCTGCTGCTCCTGAAGGCTTCTAGAAGTGAAGAGAACTTGCAGAAGACCTCAAAAAGAGCAATGAGGCTTTCCATGGCCTCCCTTCCCTCCCCAGGGAAGGTCCCAGGGCACTCAGGCTGATCTCAAAAGTCCACCTTCATTAGAAGCCAGAGCTCAGCGGCATCCTCAGGTCAGCCTTGAAGCTCGAATTTCACAAGGTTGCACTGGTCCTTCTAGCTGACTCAGGCCAGCAGGGACCCACCAGCCCATGTCTGCTCTGAATCTGGAATTCTGCCTCAAATCCAGTTTGGAAGCATGGAGGAACTAATTCATACATTAATTAACAGAGCCTTCAACCCCACCTCCTGATGCCAGAGAGATCTTTCTAATGAGCAGATCTGAACATGTCCTGATTAAAACCCTCCTAGGCCTTTCAGCCTGCAGCAGTAGCCCTGTGGCATTGATCCCATCAGATCTTGGAAGCTAAGCAGGGTCAGGCCTGGTTAGTACTTGGATAGAGATCTCCTGGGAACACCAGGTGCTGTAGGCTTGGGAGAAGGACCCGGCAACCCACTCCCCCCAAATAATCTGCCATTGAAAACCCTATGAATAGCAGAGAAGCACTGACAATAGTGTTTCACCTGTTGTATGCAGGGTCACTATGAGTCAGATACCAACTCCACAACACCTAACAACAACAACAACAGGCCTCTCCATTGCCTTCTGGATCAAACGCAAGCTCCTTAGCCCACATTTTAGAACATCTGTGGATCCCAGGTCCTTCCTGCTGGCTCCAGCATCATTTTCTGCCACTTGCCTGACACTCTCTGGCTGCCCCTCCATGCCCCCTTCTACGACCTCACCAAATGAGTCTGGTAGTGCTGTATCCAGACTGCCTTCTGGAGGGGAAGAACAGGGAATGGGCCTCTGAGAGCCAGGCTGTGGAGGCCAGAGGGGCCAGGGAGGCATGAGGCTTCTGGGCAATACTACCAGTTGCTTGGACACATGGCCCAGGCACTAGGCCAGCAAGGCGGGTTCCAGAAGCCAGACCAGGTGTGTTCCAGGTCCGCCCCGAGGTACCCACAGTAGGCTAGGGAGAGGGCTCCTGGCTTTCCTTGTGGCATCTTAAAATTGCCACGTAGGTCCTATCACTGCTGATAGCCCTGCTCCATGGAGACTTTCCTGATCTTCATCAGGCCTTCCTGGCCTCTGGCCATCACCTCAACTTGCAATGCCCTTATGTCCACTTTTAAACTTAATTAGGAAAGTGATTGATTCATAGAATAGGAAGTACAAAGATAGGGCAGATCCAGCGATTGTGAAGCACCCAGGATTTTTCTGCCTCTCCGCACTGTGTTCATCAAAAGATTGATTCCCCTTGTGTCCCTAACACGGCTGCCCATGGTGATTGTGATTGTACCATTTCTCGTTGGAATCCGTTGGACAAGAAAGAGGGCAGGAAAGGTCTTGACAGGCCCACTTAGTTCACCTGTTCCCCCTTGCCTCAGTGACTGTCTCAGAAGGAAATGCCATGTGCTGTCGGCTTAAACCTAGCTTCCTGCATTTCAGCACCCATGGGTGTTTCTAGGCCCCATTGCTGCCTGCACCCACAGGCCAATCAGAGCTCTCCCAGCCTCCAAGCTTCCGCCATCACAACACTACTGCCACTGTGTGGTCACTGAGGTTTTTTCCCATGGTTGGCTCTAGGAGGACAGGGACTGTCTTGGGTCCTTTATGGCCACAGGGACTGGACCAGAAGAGAGACTTTGCAGTATTTGTTGAATGAAGCAGAGAATGAGTGAATGCAGGGTGGGTGGGTACAGTGCCTGAGCGGTGTGGGCAAGGGGCCAAGGGCAGATAGGATGGGGTGAGGGTGAGAGAAGCTATTGCTATAGGCAGGTTCCTGTGTGTCCAGGCTGCATGGGAACAGGGCATGCCTGTGTGTGAATGCCAAACAGCCCCCAGTGCCAACACCCTTTCCCCAGGGGGAGTTCCTGCCAGGTGGTCACAGGCAGCCCGAGGCCAGCCCAATTGGGCCTGCACCAGGTCCATCTTCCTTCCCTCATGATGACCCTTCCTGGGCACTGACTTTACCCTTCTGCACCTGCCTGGCCATGTCTCCCCTGCTGGATTTGACACGCTGGTGCCCTCTGTGTGGTTATTACCAATATTCAGGAGTCATGCTAGTTGTGCCTGCTCCATGGGCACTTTCGCAATGCCAGGCCCTGGGCTCAGGGTTACCCTGGGCACACAGCGGATATCCTCCCAAGCACATAGTGACATAGGACTTACCCAAGTCCCAGAGGGGCATTGTTTGGGGGGTGTGGGTGGAGAGGTCCTGCCCCAAGGGGCTGTGGCTCCCTTGCTATACCAGAGGAAGGGGCCTCAGGTGAGGCTCAAGTCATCATGCAGGGCAGCAAAAAAGCAGCAGGTCCCTCTCTGAAGGGAAGCCTGAAGTGAAGTTCCCAAAGACAGTGGCTCATACTGGAACTGCTCTGGCTGGGCTTTGGGGGCAGGAGCCCTGCCTCCTCACCTCCCTATCTTCTGCTCAATGGGCCTGGGCTTGAGTTGCACTTTTGCCACTTAGTAGCCTGATGGCCCAAGCAAGTCCCCTTGGCTTTCCAAGCCCCAGTTATCTTGTGTTAACAGAAGGGAGGTGGTGGAGTGAGGGTCGTCACTAGCTCCTCAGGAGGTACTGAGGCGCAGGTAGGCTCAGGAACAGGGTGTTCTTGGCACTAGCCTGGCTCCCAGTCATTGCTGCCTTTCAAGGACCGCTTTGGAACACGAGTGACTCTGCAGATTTCCCCACTGTCTCCAAGTCTGCCCTTTATCTCCCCAATTCCCTCCTGTCCATCCATCCATCCAGCCATTTACTTACATAACAAATATCTCTTGGACACTTGCCATGTGCCGGGCACTATGCTGGGCACTAGAGACAGTGGCCAAGGTCTCTGCTCTCACAGGGCTGTTATGATCATTCAGTGTCCTGAGAGCAGGACTAAGCAAGCATCTCCTCCTTGCCACCACCAAGTGCCACAAGATAAATCCCTTCACATCTCCCCAGGGGCCTGTTCAACAGAGGCTAAGAAGTGGGGCTCCATGGTCCCTCTCTTTCTGCAGGGAGGCTCTGAGAGGAGGCAGATGATATAACACCAGTCTCTTGCCCACTCCCCTTGCCAGCCTTTCCCCAGGTTTCTGCTGGAGTCCTCAGCCATTCGGTCATGGAACGGGTATGGTGCTGAGTAATCCTGGGCCCAAGAGGACTGGTTGGGCCCACTGTGGGTAAACCTTTGAAAGCCTGACTCAGCCTGCTGGAAAACCCCTCCCTCCACCATGAACCTAATGTCCCTCTGAAATCGCTCACTATGGCTGGAGGGAAGAGAACGTTTGCATTCCAGAAGCCCATGGATACAGAAGCTACTTTCTAGGAACATGGCCCACAGTCTTGAGTGATTTTCCAAGCCACCTCTGGTTTACTGGTCTTTTCTGCTGTGAGAATGGGTGTGGGTGGAGAGGAATGACCCCATCAATGGGATAACTGCACTTCCTCTTCTTCCCACAGACCCCTTAACCTGAGCTAAAGGGGCCCTGCCATGACATATGGGGCTGACTTCGCAAGGACTTAGCCAGGAGGCCAGGCCTCCTGGCCTCCTGGCCTCCTGGCGGGGCTCAGAGAGCCTGAGCTCCACAGGACACTCGAGTCTCTGGCAGTCCAAACTCCAGCGCTGGCACCACTTGGTGTGCTCTTCCTTCCCTGGGCCCCAGGGCTCTCTCAGGCCTCACAAGAGACATCACTCCTCTGGGAGTGACCCCTGCCAGGCTTGGCCTCCTAACCTTGTGGTCTCAGTGCCCTGAGTTCACCTTGGCCACAGCACTAACCATCCTGTAATACCACGTCTTTTCCCTCATGACCTTGTGACCATGTCCTGTTGTCACTTATGTGTACCAGGAGTACAGCAAGAGCCCCAGGCAATGAAGAAGTTAACAATTCTCCCCCAAGAAGATCAAGATCTGGAAAGATGAACAAAGCCTCAGCCCTATGGCCTCTGCGTGGTGGTGGGCAGGGGCTCATTGGCAGGTATTGGGATATGTGGGGGCTGGTCCCCTGCCTGGCAGAAGTATGCAGGGTCCTGAGCAGGCACGAGGCAGGGAACACACATGGGACCTTCCCTGGGGTGGCATGGAGGGGCTGAAGGAACAGATGCCAGCTCTGGGGCAAGGGCGAGGTGGGATGCAGAATGAGCAGCCATGAGGGCAGTGTGCAGGAGGCCCCTCCTGATCTCTAGGGAAGGGTAAGTGTGAGCACTTGTGAGGGTTGAAAGGCAGCCTGGTAGAATGCCAGGCTCTCAAGCTGGGGTCCTTACAGCCTTTGACTCTTCCTGGAGGGTCCATTTCACTCTATCATTGGAGAGAAAGTGTTTCTTTAATGGTTAACAATGTAAAGATTTTTCCATTATGTGTGAACAACTGTGGCTGTACTGTGTCTCAGAAGGCAAACTTCATGTGGATTTCTAAGGTGGGGTGTTCAATGTCAAAGGACAACTTAGGGGGCTGGGGATGTAGCTTAGTGGTAGAATGCTTGTTGGCATGCTCAAGGCCCTGGGTTCCATCACCAGCAGTGCAAAATGAAAACAAAGCCAAACAACCAAACCTCAACTGGGCCCCCAACTGTCCTCAGAGTCTGCATGTCCTTCTTCTCAGCTGTTAGGCAGACCATGCCGAAGCAGCTTCTCTTGTTGGCTGGGTGGGGGTACCCCTGAGCCCCTGCCGCAGGACAAGGAGACTGACCTCTGTACTGAGTGCACTCTGCTGGGCCCAGTGGAAGGCCAGGGGCCCCAAGGGGTTTGTGAAGGTCCCGGGAGAACTCTAGCGTAGAAACTCTGTGCCATTGTGTGGGTGCGCTGCTCTTGGAAAAGCCCCCTTCTGTTCCCCTCCATGACCACCTCAGCTTCTGGGCTGGCCTTCCCTGGCCTGGCCTCTCCATGACCTCAAGACAAAGGCCGACTCAACCCTATGGCCCATTCTGCTCCGTGGGCTGAGCTCTGGAGGCAGACTCTAAAGTTACTTGCTCTGGCTGCCACAGCCATGTATGACCAGCTGGGTAGCTTCCACAACAGTTCTGGCAGCTGCAGGTCTGCAATCAAGGTGTTGGCAGGGTTGGGTCCTTCTAAGGGCAGGGAGGGAGAATCTGTTGCACGCTTCTCCCCTAGTTTTCTGGCAACTTTTGGTGTTCCTTGGCTTGCATGATGTAGCTCCAATCCTCACATGATGTTTTTCCTGTGTCTCTCTGCTCAAATTTCCCCTTCTTATAAGGATACCAGTTGTATCAGAATAAGGACCCACACTACTCCAGTGTGATCTTATCCTAACTTAATTAATTTTATCTGCAAGATACTTTTCCAAAGAAATCCACATTCTCAGGTATGGTAGGGGCTAGGAGTTCACCATATGTATTTTGTTGTTGTGTTGTTGTTAGGTGCTGTTAAGTTGGTATCCGACTCATAGCAACCCTATGTACAATAGGCGAAACACTATTGTCATTGCTTCTCTACTGTTCATACAGTTTTCAATGGCAGATTGATTTTTGGGAGTGGGTTGCCGGGTCCGTCTCCCAAGCCTACAGCACCTGGCGTTCCCAGGCAGTCTCCCATCCAAGTACTTACCAGGCCCGACCCTGCTTAGCTTCTGAGATCTGATGGGATCAGAGGCCACAGGGCTATGGCTGCAGGCCATATATCTCTTAGGGGGACACAATCTAACTAAGCACAGAGATGGAAGGAAAGTTAGTGTTCATGGGATGAATACCTTTTATTTCCACAAGCTGGTGCTCTTCAAATTTTGCCACTGAGTCCATGTGACTGAAGCCGATGAGATGCAGCCTTTTGCTGGCACCCACAGGCTGCTTTGGGGAGCAGAGTTCTGAGATTTTGAGCAACTGCTTCCAGTGCTGCCCTCTCAGGGCAGCTTTGCTTGGGGCCATTGCTGCTGTTTCACGTGCCTTGGTCCTGTTTCTCACAAATGGCCTTCCCCCGCCTGCTCATAGCCAAGGCAGCTTTGAGGTAGCGTCCTAATGTCGACAGTTAGCCTTTCTCCCAGAAGGCAGCCTGCAAGACCCCAGGCAGATGATCCCATTGATCTACTCCCAAAAGCCCCTTAATGGCATCTAGGTTAGGTTTCCACTGGCACCCTTACTGCATTTCATTGTCCTGCCCCATTGGTGGCATCCCCTGGACCTGAAGAGACTGCACTCTGGTCCAGTGTCTGGGTTTGTGGGCAGCTTCCAGATTGCGTTTTGAAAAATGATCGCTTTGCACACCATGTGGAGCCTCCTTTGGTGCTGCCGCCTCCGTTAGAGCCTGGGGTTTCTATTATTGCTGTTTCTGCATGCTAACTGCACACTTATTTTAAACTCCTCTGAGGAAAGTGTGCTCCCATTTAATTCCTTTCAGCCACACTTTCACACTGCACTAACCTATTTACACTAACAGTTTAAGCATTGAAGTGCCTTGATTAGAATAATCAATTCAGTCTCAAGAAACAGCCTCCCTGGGAGCACAGAATCCAGCCAAGTGCCCAGATGCCAAGGAAACAGCCCTCTTATTGCAGCCACATCCTCCGAAAACTCTGGAGAGCTGTGTGCGGTGGGCTGTCCAGCCCCCACATCCTGCCATGAGGAAGAATGGAATTGATTTTGATCAGGCTCTTCTCAAAGGTTTCACAAACAGGAGACTGCCTCTCCTGCACAGCAGCATTGGAGTGTGTGCGAGTTGGACTGCATTTGTAGTGATCCTGGTGGGGGTAGGTACCCTTAGGGATGACCAAGCGTGTGTGTGGATAAGATGCTAATGGCTGACACTCATCGAGGACTGACCACATGTCAGACACTGAGCCTGCCACTTTCTCTACAGTTGGGGATCTCTCTGGATCCTTGCAGCCATCTTCTCGGGCAGTTTACCGATCTGGAGATTGGGGCTCAGAGGAAGTAAGTACTGTGAGATCATGTAACTAGTAAGAGACAGCAGGCAGATTTGAACCTAGGCAGCCTGGCTCCACAACCCCAGAACAGAGGTCTTCACCAGAGCTAAGAGTTGCCACGAGAAGGAAAGGGGAGGATTTAACTAAATCCCTTCATCTGCAGGTGGGGAAACTGATGCCTGTGAATGGAAAAAAAAAAAAAAAAACAAAAAACACCCAGGTTCATAGAACAAGTTGGAGACACAATCAGCACAGTTTCCCAACTCACTGCTGCCACAGTTGATAAAGGGACCATAGGACCACCTGGGTAGGGACTCTACCTCTTTGATGGGGGTCCGTCTTGCCAATGGGCACCTCTGGTCTGAGAGACGCTCTCATGGCTGCCCCTTCAAGGACACTTGCAGTGACACAGCTGTCAGAGATGGTTCAGGCAGCAGAGTGGAGGGAGAGCAAAGGTGTAGCCTGTGGCAGAAGTGAGCTTCTGGCCAGCCCTGGCAAGTGGTGCTCACTTTCTCCCAGTAGCACAGGACCAGCTGTCCCCCTCTTGCCATGGACGGATTGTCATCATTCCATATTCCCCCTGGGTCTCCCCTGCAAGCAGTATCTGAGTTCCAGATGCTCATAGCAGGATTCCTCCACTGTCCTGGGACTCCAGCTCAATGACGTGGCCCTGGGAAAGTAGGACTGAGCACCTGAAGAGGCAGAGCCTCTGCAGAGCAGAGACTTTGGAAAGGTCTGCTCCTGCCCTCATAAACTCTCTCTAGAACCTCTGCTATCTCTCTTTTATTTTTGTTTAATTACATTGCCAAAAGACACACAACTGGACTTTACCATTTTAACCATTTAAAGATGGACAATTCAATGACATTTGTTGTTCTTGTTAGGTGCCGTTGAGTTGATTCCAACTCATAGCGACCCTATGGGCATTCCAAATATTGTGCAGTCATCACCAATATCTAGTCCCAGAACACTTTCATTACCCCAAAAGGAGATCTTGTACCCATTAGCATTTACTCTCCCACACCCTCTACCCCCCAGCTCTGGCAACACTGATCTGCTTTACATCTCTATGGATTTGCCTATTCTGGCATTTCATATAAGTGGAATCACACAATAGCTGGACTTTTGTGTCTGCCTTCTTGTACTTAGTATAGTGTTTGCAAGGTTCATTCACATCACAATGTGTACCAGGACTTCATTCTACTTGATGGCTGAATAATATTTCAGTATTATTTTACATTCCTACGAGCAAAGTACAAGCGTTCTGATTTTTGCACATCCTTGCCAACACTTATTATTTTCCCTTTTATCTTTTTTTTTTTTAAACAACAAACAGCTATCCTAACGGGTGTGAGATGGTATCTCATTGCGGTTTTGTTTTGCATTTTTCTAATGACTAATGGCATTGAACATCTTTTCATGGGCTTAGCAACCATTTGCATATCCTCTTTGGAGCAATGTCTAATCAAGTCCTTTGTCCATTTGTTAATTGGGTTGTTTGTTTATGTTATCATGTTCTTCCTTCCCTTTTCAGCCCTGTCTGGGAGCAGAAGCTGGGACTGCCACTTTCAGGAAGCTGTCATTGTTAGGGAGTCCTCCTGGGAAAATTGCCTCCACTGATCCTCCTGGCTATTGGAGCCACACAAGGCCCTTCTGCCCCACGAAAGCCACCCCAGCCCCCCAGAGAGAGTTAAACGATAGGCAATTTGCTTTCAGAGTTGGCTCCACTCTACACATTCCCATGTCTTTTAAATCATTTTTAAAGTGCCATGATTTCTTATAAGAGGGAAACCCCAGAAAATTAATCCTGTGCCTAATCATGAACTAAGGACATGACTAATCTTTACACCTGTGCATTTGTCCACCCTTCAAACCATTATTATGCATCTAATATGTGCCAGGAACTGTTCTGCATGTCAGAGAAACATCAGTGAACAAGACAGGCGCAAACCTCTACCCTCATGGGAGTTTCTTTCGTTATTTTCCTTCCTTCACTCTTTCTTTCTTTCTTCTTCTTCCTCCTCCCCCTCTTCCTCCTCCTCCTTCTTCTCCTCCTTCCTTCCTTCCTTTCTTCTTTCTCCCTCCCGCCTTTCTCTCTCTCTCTCTCTCTCTCTCTCTCTCTCTCTTTCTTTCTTTTCTTCTCTGTCTCACTCTTGCTCTTTTCTTATCTAGATAGTGTCTTGCAAGGTAGCCCAGGCTGGCTTCAAATTCATGATCATCCTGCCTCAATGCTGTGATTGCAGGTGTGTGCCACCATGCCTAGGTCTATTGCAGTTATATACTAGTGGGGAGCCAAACAATAAGCTGTGTTTGTGGGGGGGAATAAAAGTCCCAAACGGAAAATGAATGAGGTATGATGTGGTAGAAAGTAAGTAGACTGGGTCACCAGAAAAGTCCTCGATGAGAGTCCATTCAAGCACAGATCTGAATGCCCAGAGGATTGCAGTGACATGAGGGTACAGGTGAACATTCTAGGCAGAGGGACTATCAGTTTCAAAGATGGCCTGTGGGAGTGAGCTCAGGACCGGGACAAGCAGAAAAGCAAGCCAATGTGGCTGGACCATGATACACAAAGTCAGAGATGTGGACGGGGCTGGCCCTGTGTAGCTTTGTAAGTTTGGGGAAGGGTCACTTGGATTGTTAAGGAGGTGGGACTGGTTGGGAAGGGACATTCTGGAGGATTCTGTAGTTGGTTAAATGTTAGCCTCACTCCCCCAAAATATGTCTGCCCAGAACCTGTGAATATGACCTGATTTGGAAAAAAAAGGTCTTTGCAAATAGTGTGGAGTCAGTGATCTCAAAATAATATCCTGAGTTATTTAGGTGGGCTTACATCCAGTGACAGGAGTCCTTATATATAAGCAAGGGACACATAGAGTCATCAGAGGCTGGAAGAGCCAAAGGGGGTTCACTTCTAGATCTTCATAGGGAACATGGCCCTGACAGCACCTTGGTTTCAGACTTCTGGTCTCCAAACCATGAGAGCATACATTGCTATCATTGTAAGCCACTCAACATGTGGGTTTTGTGGTAGTCCTTGAAAAGTGAACATAGCTGCTATTGCAATAATTCGAGTGGCTTGTCTCAGGGGTATAGCCACGGAACTGGCAAAGGGAGGACAGGCTTGGGGCATGTTCTGAAGGTAGAACTGATAGGATGTGCTGAGGGACTGGCCATGGGGATGGACTGGACAGTGGAGACTTTCTGGCTACAAATCCCCAATGAGCACTGCAACCCCTCATCCTGTTAGACTTCTCAGATGTTTTTGCTTGAGTGGTTCTTTGTAGTAAGAGAGGAAGGCTGGCAGAGAAAGCGTAAGGAGGAGCAAAGCAGCAGGCTGGGTGAGGCTTGATACTCAGGTGAGGTGGATGAGGTAGCTGGGTATTGCGGCCTGGGACTGGAGAGGGAAGCCTACAGGGAATATGTACTTTTGGAGAGTTGGGAAATGTACACATGATACTTTTGGAGAGTTCCAAGAATGGATGAGATTATCAAGGGGTGAGTAGTGATAGAAAAGAGGAGGGGTCCAAGGACTGGACCCTGATGCATTCCATCAGGTAGAGATGGGGAAGGAGGTGCTAACAAAGGACCCTGGGCAGGAGCATCCAGGGATATAGGCAGGAAGCCAGGATAGTGTGGGAATTGGAAGCCAAGGGGAGAGAGGGACGCATGTGGGAGAGCCATTTAGGGAAGTGGAAAAACTCTTGAGTTTGGGAAGTGTTGCTGGACACTGGCCAGTATAGAGTGCCTACTTGGGATGTATGACAGGTTGTCCCCAGAGTGGAGCCCTGTTCCCTTAGTTTCAGTCCATAAGGAATAAAGCCACCATTCCCTTCCTTCTTTTGGGTCTTCAGCCTCTCCTTCTCTATTGGCTTCTTCCAGATGGCTCAATCTTCTTCCTCAAACCTGTTCCACTCCCAGCATGGACTGTCTGGGTGAATGGACACTGAGATTCATACAGTTTTGCAAACAGAGCCATGATATTTGTTCCATTCTCATGTGATTGACATCTGAGCCACACCCTTCTTTCTATTGATCTATCTCAAATCCATCCACTTCTCTGCCTCCACTCTTCTCACCCAAGGACTACTCCCACAGCTCTTTAACTGATAGCTGTGTCAGCTCTGCTCCCTACCCAGGTGGCTTTTCATACTGTGGAGACATTTCTGTTCTAACATAGCAAAGGGATTACGTCACTTCTCACTTAAAACCCTTCTGAGGCTTCCAGTTACTCTTAGGATAAAACCAAACCCCCTACCATGGCCTTCCAGGCCCTGTGTGGACTGATCCTGGCTCATCTTGCACCATATTCAATCCAACTTTATCTCCTTCAGCCACATTGCCCTTTTTTACTTTCCTACATTCTCTATGGTCCTTCCCACCACAGGACTTTTGCACATGCTGTTCCACAAAGAGTTCCAGAACGCTTGTCCCTCTCATTTCTTAGGTAGTTCCTCTTCATCTTTCAGATTGCAACTCAGGTGGTTACCTACTCAGGGGAGTGGACTTCCTCCTGCCCACTGGCCAGGTACCCCTGTTATATGTCATGAGAATGCCCTGCCCTTCACATTTGCAGCAATGCTCAAACTAGTACCATCAAGCTCATTCTGGGGAGGTTTTTCTTTGGTACCTGTCTCTCCAGGAGACTGCCTGCTCCTTGAGGACTGAAGCAATGTTTGCTTACCAATATTGTTGCTCTAATATCTAGAACGCCTGCAGCTGTAGCCCTGTGGCATCCAATCCCGTCAGATCTCAGAAGCTAAGCAGGGTTGGGCCTGGTTAGTACCTGGATGGGAGACCACCTGGGAACACCAGAAGCTGTAGGCTTGGGAGAAGGACCTGGCAACCCCCTCCCACAAATCAATCTGCCATTGAAAACCCTATGAACAGCAGAGAAGCACTGACAATAGTGTTTCCCCTGTTGTACAGAGGGTCACTATGAGTCGGATACCGACTCAATGGCACCTAACAACAACAATAACAATATCTAGAATAGTGCCTGGCCTGGCCCAGAGTAGGCACTTGCTGTATTAAGTGTAGTTTTGTGGAATTTTCCATGTGCACACACATCACTCAGACATACACACACATAAATATATTTATACCTAATACAAACATGCACTTGCATACCTACCACCCAATGCCTTTGGATTTTAAACTTCAGAGCCAATTTCCACCAACTGGAAAGAAAAACAAGGTGGAGAAGAGCATCTTGGGCTTGACAACTCAGCCAGAACACGCAGGCCACATCTATACCTGGGGAGATGCTGCTTGTGTATCCTTCGTTTATCTTGTTACCTTTGTCCTGAGACAGATCTCTGGAGAGTCCCTCTTTCTTTTGGCACGTTTAAGGAGAGGGTAGGTGATGGAGCCCATTGATGCCTGGGTCTCAGGGAACAGGGGATCTGGATGGCATCTTTGGCTATTCTGAAACTGGGCTGCCCAGAAGCCAAGAGTGGGGGCTGTTGTTGTTGTTAGGTGCCGTCGATTTGGTATCCGACTCGTAGTATAATAGGTGAAACACTATTGTCAGTGCTTCTCTACTATTCATAGGGTTTTCAATGGCGGATTGATTTTTGGGAGTGGGTTTCCAGGTTTGTCTCCCAAGCCTACAGCACCTGGTGTTCCCAGGGGGTCTCCCATCCAGGTACTAACCAGGCCCAACCCTGCTTAGCTTCTGAAATGTGATGGGATCGGAAGCCACAGTGCTATGGCTGCAGGCAAGAGTCAGGGTATGGGAGCCTAAACAACTTTTATCAGCTATATGACTTTGGGCAAGCCACTCTCCAGCTTGGAATATCAGCTTCTTCCTGGGTGAAAGGTCATCACATGGAGCATTAGCAAGAGAAGTAACAGGACCACATGCCCGTAAGGCTCAGAGCTTGGCAGCTAGGCTATATCATGGGTCTCTGAGGCTGAGACAGCAAGGTCTAATTGCCCTGTCATCCATGCAAAACTTGGCTTGCAGAGTCTCTGGGACAAACCCTAGTGAGGAACCCCAACCTAGCTCCACAAGTTTTGGTAGATTTGTGATGGATGTTGATTCCCCCCCACCCCCACCCAGGGATTAGGGAAGGCTGGGATTTAGCTCCGTGGGTAGAGCACCACTCTGCAGTGTCTGAGGTCCTGAATTCGATTCCCAGCACTGCAAAAATGGGAGAAGGACATGGCCATCCACTCCAGAGGCAATCCCAAAACAATTAGCCATTGAAAGTGCTATGAGGGTCAGTATGAGTTGGACATGACTCGATGGCACCTAACAACAGGGATTAGGGAAGGCCCTTCTACAACTGCTGTGAGCTTTTTCTAAGGGGCATGGCATTAGGAAGATAATAGCATCCCAATATCACCAGCCCCTCTCTAGGTCCTTCTTTTGCCTCTGTAGAGAAGTCTGGTCAGCAAGGTCTTGTTTTCCAGAAATCTCTGAACCTTACCCTTCTGCTCCTGCTGGGGTACAGGTGGGGTCTCTTTCTTATCCCTTTCCCCTTCTTCTGTCACGAGACCTCCAATTGCTTGCTGACTGTGTCCAGGTACAGAGCCAGTGCTCATGCTCTTTTGATGAATGAATGAAGGAGCAAATGTTTGTGTAGACCTACAGTACACTCTGCACCTCTTGTACCTTACCTCACCCATTGCAATTTGGAAAAATAAAATGCATCATTGTTTTATAGGCTCTTGGGCCAGATATGCCCAGTTTTGAGTCCAGACTCTACCTCTTTTCAGTTGGGTGATCCTGCCCAATTGCCAAATGTCTCTGTGGCCCCATGTTTCCTCTGTAACATGAGATCTGTTGAGGGATTGAAAGAGGTAACATTGTCCAAGTGAGGAGCCCAGGCCTGGCATGTAGTTTAAGGAGTAGTTCCTTCCTCCTAGCTGCACACTAGACACAGCAGCATCACTACTTAACATTAGGGGATTGTGGTTAAAAGTGTTAGTTTTGATCTCTTGTTTCCCAGTTGGGGAGCCTGATCAGCTCCTTTAGATTGCCTGGCATCATACAGCCAAAAGAGATGGAGTTGTCATTCAAACCTAGCACCTCCAGCCTTCCTACTCTACTATGTGGCCTCGGCTCACCAGAGCAAAAGTAAAATACCAAAACCAAGTCACAAGGTGCCTGCCATTAAGATATGGTTTGGGAAAATGTGACTTAGGACCCCACAGTTTGTTGCCTGCTCCTTTCTGTGTCTGAGAGAGTGTGGGCTGTCCCTGCCAGGTTCCCAGGCTCTGCTTCTGTCCTCTCCCCAACTCCTGCATAGTTTGTCCCTGGCATCTACCAGCCGTTTTCGTGGGGCCTGGAGGCCAGCCCAGTCCAGCTCAGCTCTTTGTATCAAGAGTTTTGAAGACAGGCAGCCTTTGTCAGGCTCTGTGGGATTCTCTCCAAACTTTCCCAGAACTCACAGGGGCCAGTCCAGGGACTCTCCCATGATCAAAAACAAACAAACGCAAGGCAAAGCAAAACAAACAAAAAACAAAAACAAAAACCACCAGAAAACTGCCCTATGGACCCTGAAAAGGATGACAGAGGGATAGAGCTTTCTAAGTTGCACCTTACCAGACACCCATTAGACATACTTAGGCTGGAGCTCGGTGTCTACACAGCAAATAGAGCATGTGCTATGAGTAGCAGTAAGAGAAATTGCAGAAGAAAAGACATCTGAGTTCAAAGACAAAATCACTCAGAACTTTAGGGCAAAGTTTTCCATTTTTTTCAAGTTAGTAGTGATGAATTCAAAAGAGAAACCCATCAAATATCTGGGACCCTTGTCTTCAGCCCAATATGAGCCTCAGGTGGGCAGGCCCAAAGCATGTTTGGTAGACAATTTGGCAGAGCATCTTCCCACTCCCTATCTACGTGCCTGGTATGGCCTCGCATGGAGGTCGTGCTCCTTTGGGGGTTGTGCATGTGTTGTGGATTGGGACAGTGGACCATGGAAAGAAGAGAGTGACTTCTGTGCTCTGAGGGAGGCCCCACATTTTCATTTTGTAGCTTTATTGTAAATGAGAGAGTGGTGCTCACCATCATGACTATATTTTTTCTGCCTTGAGAATAGCACCGAAAGGTGGACATCCTGAGTAAGAGAGGGCAGGTGATGTTGGCCATCCATGCCTGGGCCTGGCGGAACAGAGGATCTAGATGGCAACTTTGGCTATTCCAAGGCTTGGCCGTCCAATAGCCAAGAGTTGGGTATGGAAGCCTAAACAACCTTTATCAGCTACATGACCTTGGCCAAGCTACTCTACAGCTCAGATTGTCAGCTTCCTCCTGGACAAAAGGAAATCATATCAAGTGTTAGCCAGAGAAGGAATGGGACCTCATACCCATGAGGCTCTGAGTTTGGCAGCAGGGCTATACTAAGAGTGTCTGTAGTATTTTGATTTTACCCCTGTGCAACTCTTCACACACGCAGAGAAAAAGGTTGTTTCCTTATGGTCCCTGGTGGCTCTACTCTTGTTTATGAGTCTCCACTAGGATGGAGGGTGGACAGAAAACTTCTCTTTGCTGACTGATGGTGCCATGGATTCGTGGATTTGAGACCCAGAGGTCAACCCACCCCTTCCCCACTCTTTTTTCCAAGATGGCATCCCTGGCAGGCCTAGGTATCCAGCTGCTTCCCAGCCATTGCTGGATCTTTGCACCTCTACCACCCTAGACATGGTGTCAAATCAAAAGCAGGCTTCTTAGCTTTTAGCTCCTTCTGCACCAAGACTCAATGTGATAATGGGAACTGGGTCATTCTGGGTTCTACTAGAGAAACAAAGCCAGGATACACACCCACACATATATATGTTGTGGGTTCTCAGGAAGATAGAAGTTACCACAACATGGCAGATCCCCAGAGCCCTTCTGGCTTTCCTGGAGGACCCAACTCTATTCCTCAGGACAGTTGGCCTTTGCCCCACCTCTGGGTGCCTCACTCCTCTCCCCTCCCATCAAGTGAGCCAAGATGGCTCTGGCCAGCTCAGGCTTCTTTGAGGCCTGATTGGCTGAGCTACATCTGCCTCCTTGATTGGTCAAACCCTTGCCTTTGTGCCGCTCACAGCCCTTCCCTGATTTGCCATCTGTCATTCCTTGACAGTTGGATGACAGTTGGCCTAAGGGAATAAAAGCCCCAACCCCCTGAGCCTAACAGCTCATTCAACTTCTACCCAGAATCTGCTCCCTTATCCTTTGGCCCCATAAGGACCAGAGGCCTGCATCCGCCTGATCCACCTAGCCTTTAGCCCACCCATCATCTACCTTAAGCCTTCCTTCAGCCCACTTCCATCCTCACCTTCACCTGCCTGCCTGCACCACCCGGATCTCCTTCTCCTCCTTCTTCTCTTCGCCACTTCTACACCAACAGATCGAGTGCTTCAAGAGGCAAGCCTCCAGGAGCCAAGCTCAGGGCCTCTGAAGCAGTGAAGACTCCAGGACGAGAAGAGCAACAACACTCAGGAGTCCCTGCCCCAGCGGCAGGGATAACAGCTGAGCACCCTCCTTCCCTGTCTCTCTTCTCCATCCTAACCACCCATCCCTTTCCCTCTCCCTTGTATATAAACCTGCCCTGTTTCACCACTCCTGAGCATAACGCTCTGTTCCCCAGCCTGAATTCTTTGCAGGGTGCAGTGTTGGGGCACCCAGTTGCACAACACACAATGCAGAGGGTCACAGGTTCAAGTTCAGCTTTCCCTAACATATATACACACACATGAATGCATATACTGTAAGGATATCACATAAGGACTGGCTTATGTGATCGTGAGGACTGGCTCAACAAGTTTAAGTTCAATGCTTATCAGACAGGTGGAGGGCTGGGACCCAAGGCAGGGCTTGACACTTCAGTCCTGAGGGAGACCTTCCTTTTCCTCAGGTCTTCCTCAGGTCCTTTTAGGTCTTCTCAGCTGCTGGCTGCGGCCCATGCCATTATCAAGGATTAGGAGTCTTTACTTCGAGTTGACTGATCATAGATGCTAACCACAGCTACAAAATACCTCCAAAGCAACACCCAGATGAGTATTTCACAGAACGAGTGACTAGAGCTGGGCCCAGGGGACGTATGAAACTGGACATCACAACAACGGAAGGCATTTAGTAGAAAAATATTTCCTCAGTGGTTAAAGCATAGCTTTCAAGACTGATGTCTGACCATAGCCACAAAATCCTATTTTGGGTATCAAAAGCTGACTGTCTTTCTTGTTATATTCTTCTTCTGGTCATTTTCCTCTTCCAGTTGTCTGTGGAAGATTTCTGGGGATATTGCCTCTGGAATAATGTGGACAGAATATTACCCACAAGGAAATGTAAATGAGAAAAACACATTAATAAATTTTTTCCTGGGCCGTTTTGCCCAAAAGGGGACATGATGTCTTCACAATTACAAATCATCCCACTGAAGAAGAAAGAGGTGACTAATGACAACCGCAAGTTGCCATTTGAAAAGAGCACATACGCAGGGTGGTGGTGAGGCTTGTCCCTGGGCATGGTGGGCACAGACTGTTGGAAGGGCACCAGAAGGCCAAAACCTAGAAGGCCAAAGCTGGGAAAGAGATGAGAGTAGTAGAGGATGCCAAGGACAGAGCAAGGGCTATGCTGGCTGTCCTGCTGGGCCCTGAGTAGCCCCAGAAAGGATGGGCTGGTTGCTTAAGGAGGCAGATTTCCTATGACCAGCGGCTCCAGGTGAGAGAACTACTCAGTTCTTATGCTGCTTCTTATCCAAGACACAATCTCATGCCGCAAGTGATCCAGCTAGTGTCTCCAGGTAGGCAGAGCATCTGAGAAGCAGAATGGCTTTTGCCTCCAGGCTTAGGCAGATACTGGCTCCCTATGACATGGGCCTAGAAGATGGGAGGAAGAAGCAAGTGAGACTGAGGTCCCAGGAGGTCATCTGTGCCTAGAAAACACGCTTTTAACTCCAGCAAAGGTGATGAAAGCTTTTGAAACCACATGCTTAGTGGGCTTCCTTTCAGTCCCACATTACCCTTTTTTCCCTTGCAGACCTCTCTCTGTGCTGCAAATTGGTGGCCCTCTGTGAACCAAGATTCCAGTCTGATGCCCTGATCATTGCAGTGCAGCCAGTGCCAGGTCATGCCCAGAGGTGGGGAGTCAGGCACTTGGCCTCTGCACTGAGATCCCCACCTGGGTGAACTTGCCCAGTGTGCTCACCTCCTAGGGAGACAGTGAGGATCACAGGAGAGAAGAGCAGCTGGGGTAACTGAGCATTATTCAATGAGCTTTGCATGGATGGGGTCTTCTTTCTAAAATTTCATTCAGTGGGAAAGGACATTTATTTTATTTTTTGACGATCAGCTTATTTCAAGCAAAGTAATATTTTTGGTTTTCTAAGAACAGTTTTGTTTAGATATAATTCACACAGCATACAATTTACCCATACAATTCCCATACAATTAAAGCATACAATTCACTGGTTTTCAGTATATTCACAGATATGTGAAGCCATCACCGCAGCCAATATTAGAACATATTCATCACCACGCACACAAAAAAATCCATGCCCTTCATCTGGCATTGATCGCCCTATGCCTCCATGGCTCCCTGCCTCTGGCATCCAGTAATCTCCTTTCTGTCTCCAGAATGTCCATGTGGACATTCAAATGATTTAAATTATATAACATGTGAACTTTTGTCTGGCTTCTTAATACAGTGTTTTCAAGGTCCATCCAAGTTGCAGCATAAGTTGGTACTTTACTCCTTTTCGAGGTTAAATACTATTCCATTGTATGGTTACACTACATTTTCTTTATCCATCCATCCATTGATCTGTCCATCCCTCAATGGGCATTTGGGTTGTTTCCATTTTTGGCTCTTGTGAATAATGCTGTTATGTACATTCCTGTGAGAATTTTGGTGTGGACATTGTTTTTGTTTCTCTTGGCTTTATACCCAGGAGTATCTTTAATCTTTTGAGGAATGCATTTGTTCTTTCATTCCTTACAGTAGCTTGGCAAATGGGGACACTGAGACACAGAGACGCTAAGTGGTTTGCTGACCTGCACCAGGCCCCGAAGTAGTGGAGCCCTGATTTGAGCCCAGGGGCTCTGGCTCCAGAGCTCTAGTGCGGTCTGCATCCAGGTCTCATGAGGCTGTGGGGCAGCTGGGTCTTTGCCTCTGGCCTAAGTCCACGCTTGCTGAGTCCTCCCACTGCTGCTTGCAGGCCAAGACAGCCAGTGTGCCAAGTCTGTTCACTTTGTCCCCAGAGGAGCTTTGCAGCCATAGTCACTCAGAAGGAGGCAGGGCTCTGGGCAGGCAGCACACAGGGCAGGCGAGGGCTTTTCGTGACATTTTGAAAAGGCCACACATTTTCTCATTTGTCCTGACCATGGGCCACATTATTGAGTTCGAGGAGATTGATTTATCAAATCTAAAGAAAAGCCACCCAGACAGCAGAACCAACTGTGGCACACTTTTCTGAAGGTCCCCCATCTTTAATGATCAGAAGATCCTGAATTTACAGAAAACCAGCAGAGGCTTCAGTGGCCTTGGCCAGGCTCTCAGATCTTCTAGTGGCAAAGCCTCCACCTGTGGCTGTATGTAGCAAGGGAGTTGGAAAGACAGGAAGAAAAATCCACTTTGAAAGAAAAGAAATGGAGCTGGCCTGAGCCTAGAGAGGTAGCCTGGGGGCTGAGGGTGGAGCCAGGGTTGAAAGCCTTCTGCAGTGTGAGATGTGGGAAGCCTGGCCCTAAATCAACAGCCTTGTGAGGAGCCAGCCCGAGTTCCTTTCCGACATGTGCCAGGTAACTCTGGGGCATGTGCAGCCTGCTGGGGGCCAGAGCCCCCCCTCACTGCAGGAATGTACAGACTCACTGGGGACAAACTATGTAAAAGCCTTGGGGTCCCTGTTCTGTTGAACGGGCTTCCTGCGGAGGGTAAGGATTCTGCTGAAGACATCATTCTCTGGGTGTATCATGCTCTCAAAATCACCCCCCTCAATATCCCTGAGGGGAGGCACCTTGTAATCCACCTGTCTTCCTCCCATTGGATACAGGGTTGGGCAAGGATGAGGGTGTGTGGAGGGCTCTACTGTACACTTTCTTTTTAAAGCAAAACTGAAATTTTAATAATACATTCCTTTCAACACATTTAGTACTGAAAATGGAAAGCATTTTTATGGAACAGAAAACTATTCACCTTATTGCAATCACATTTTACCTAAACAATACAGTCTAAAGTCATCAGCATCTATTTCCACATCCTTTTGCCTCAACAATGTTTTGCTCCATGCTCGTTTGTTTGTTTGTGGCATGGGAAAACTGAACCCAGGGCCTCACACATACTTTCCAAGTGCTCCACCACTAAGCTGCAGCCCTGGCTCATGTTTTATTTTTTATTTTGAGTCAGAGCCTCGCTAAGTTACACAGGCTGCCTTTGGCTTTGAGCCTGTGATCCTCCTGCCTCTGCCTCCCAGAGTTGCTGTGATGACAGGTGTGTGCCACTGTGCCTGGCTGCTTCTTACTCTTTAATATTGAGTCTCATTGCCTTATTGCTTTTAGAATATGAAGATGTATGTGTGATGTGCCAAGAATGGCAAACCCATAAAAAGGAATGGAGCATATGAAAATTCAAAGGCCTTCAAAGCACACAGATAACTTTCAGTTGTAAATAATACTGAAGCGAGAAGGATCTGAGGAGAGTGAAAGCCATCTTCCATCTTGCAAACCCACCAGCTTGCCCATGATGATCCTCAGGTTACTAGTGGAAAGTTTTGGTACTGGCAGTGAATGGAATCAAATAAGCTGCCCCTGAGATTCCTTGGCCTAATTCTGCATCTTGTTGCTGCTTGCTGACTCCTCATTGGTTTCACTTCCCCATTGTGAAGAATCTTCACCACACCATAGGGACAATCACAGCTGCATCCAATCTGCTCTCCATCCTATAAGCAAGACAAACCTTTACCCCCAAGTCTCTTAAGTAACTGAAGAAAATACTCAAGACTTGTGTGGCAATAGTGAAGAATTCTACAGGGAAAATATTAAATGACAAAGGAAACATCAAAAGAAAATAGAAGGAATGCACAGAGGCCTTATACCAAAAAGAATTGGTGAATGACCAACCATTTCAAGAGGTTGCATATGATCAGGAACCAATGGTACTGAAGGACAAAGTGGAAGCGGCCTGGAAGAAATTGGTGAAACAAGGCTCCAGGAATTGATGGAATACCAATAGAGATGTTTCAACAAACAGAGGCAACACTGGAGATGCTCACTTGTTTATGCCAAGAGATTTAGAAAACAAGTAGCTGGCCAACTGACTGGAAGAGAGCCATATTTGTGCCTATTCAGAAGAATGGGGTCCAATCAAATGCAGAAATTATTGAATGATATGATTAATATCACATGCAAGTAAAATTTTGCTAGAGATCATTCAAAAACAACTGCAGGAGTAAATAGACAGGAAATGCCAGAAAATCAAGCCGGATGCAGAAGAGGACATGAAACCATGGACATCATTGCTGCTATCAGATGGATATTAGCTGAAAGCAGAGAATTCAGAAAGATGTCTATGTATGTTTCATTGACTATGCAAAGGCATTTGACTGTGTGAATCATAACAAGTTATTGATGACATTGAGAAGAAAGAGAATACCAGAACACTTAACTGTACTCATGAGGAATCTGTACATGGACCAGGAGGCAGTTGTTCAAACAGAACAAGGAAACACTGCTTGGTTTAAAGTCAAGAAAGGTGTGCATCAGGGCTGTTTCCTTTCACTGTACCTCTTCAATCTCTATGCCGAGCAAATAATCCAAGAATGTGAACTTTATAAATAAGAACATGGCATCAAGTTTGGAAGAAGACTCATTAATAACTTCTGTCATGCAGATGACACAACTCCGCTTGCTGAAAGTGAAGAGGGTTTGAGACATTTACTGATGAAGTTCAAAGAACATAGCCTTCAGTATGGATTGCACCTCCACAGCAACAAAACAACAATCTTTACAAGTGGGTCAGTAAGCAACTTACCGATAAATGGAGAAAAGATTGAGGTTGTCCAAGATTTTGCCTTACATGGTTCCACAATCAACACCCCTGGAAGCAGCAGTCATGAAATCCAACAATGCATTGCGTTGGGAAAAGCTGTTGCAAAAGACCTCCTTAAAGTGTTGGAAAGTATAGATGTCACATTGAAGATGAAGGTGCACCTGACTCATGACATGGTATTCTCATATGGTTGTGAAAGCTGGGCATTGAATAAGGGACAGGAGAAAAATTGATGCTTTTGAATTATGGCATTGGAGACGAATATTGAACACACCATGGACTGCCAAAAGGACCAACAGATCCATTCTGCAAGAAGAGAAAACAGAGTGTTCCTAGGAAGCAAGGATGGCCAGACTGTGTCTTATGTATTTTGGACATGCAGTCAGGAGGGACCATTCCCTGGAGAAGGATATCATGGTTGGGAGAGTGGCAGGTCAACAACAACAAAAAAGGAAAACACTCCACCATGTGGATTGACACAATGTCTGAAACAATGGGCTTAAACATAAAAAAATTGTGTCCCTAGAACAGAATTGAGTAGCTTTTTGTTTGCTTGTATATGGGGTTGGTATGAGTTGGACCTAACTTGATGGCACCCAACAACAACATCCTAGCCCCACCAAATATTTGAGGGCAGGTGTATTTTTCCAAAGTTCCACAGGTGGTTCTGATGCACAAACCAAAGGAGAAACTCCCTTGAGAAATGCATGCCTCCATGAAAGTTGCATGCATTTGCTCTCCAACCAGCAGCAAAGGAGAGAGAGGGCCTGGGCCCATATGATTCACCTACATTGCATATTATTATCTTTTACATTTGGGGCCAATCTGACATGAATGACATGTCTGTGTCATTGGTCTTATTGCTATTCCTTTCATTTGAGGGAAGTTGGAGATCTGTGCGTTCATAGGCAATTTGTAGCTCCTCCTCCTCCTCTTTCTTTTCCTGTGCTGGCGATAGAACCCAGGGCCTTGTGCATACTAGGCAAGCACTCTACCACTCAGCCACATCCTCAGTCTTCTATTTCTTTTATTATTAACTGAATATTCATGAACTTTTCAATTTCTTTCTCATTTGGTAGTTCATCCTTTTTGTATTGATTTGAAAGAGCTCTACTTTTTTATGTTTTATGTAGTAAGTACTTACAAAACAGCAGATGCTTATAAAGGTAAATAATATGGCTAAGAAGATGAACATAGAGACAACTTAAAACAGAACAATTTTGAAAATATTGACAATGCAGGCATAAGTCAGGTGGGCCAAATATCTGAACAACAGTTTGGGTGATCAGCTTCTGCACAGTGTTCTCACAACGGGTGAACTGAGACCAGTCTGTTTTGTTATTTTATGTGTGGAATGGCTGTCGCATTCTCCCTTTGGTTCAGAGCTAACCAATGCTGACTGCTGGAAAAGTGATTGTAGGAAAATTGAACACTATTGTTCTCCCTCCACCTAAATGCAAATGTGGTCACTGGCTTTTTTTTTTTTTTCAGGGTTGGAGGTTGAACCCAGGCCTCCAGCATACTTTGTAAGTGCTCTACCACTGAGCTGCACCCCCAGCTCCTTTTTTATTCTTTATTTTGAGACAGAGTCTCACTAAGTTACATAGGCTGCCTTTGGCCTTGAACTCACAATCCTCCTGCCTCTGCCTCCCAAGTCAGTAGGACTACAAGTCTGTGCCTTCACACTTGGCTGGTCACTGGCCTCTTTCTTCCCCCGAATTTTTAGTTAAAAACACCTCTGTACTATAAAAAAATTTACTTCCTCCTATATTTTATTGTGAAACTTTGAAATAGTTAGAAAGGTTTCAAGAAATGCACAGTGGACCCCCCTCCCTGATCTACCTCCTGGACGCTACCTGTTTTGTCACGTATCTGTCCCTCTGCCCTTTCCTCTACCCATCAATCAACCATCTTTGTTTATTTTATGTGCTTCAAAGAAAGTGGCAGGTTTCTATATCCTTCACCCCTAAGCACTCCAGCAGATCATTAACTAGAGTTCAATATTTATTTAAGAGTCTTCTATTGTAGGTAAAACTTATTTACAAGGAGATGTCCAGATCTTACATGAGCCATTTTCTGAGTTTTGGCAAATGCATACACCTGTGTAACCCACATGCCTATCAAGATACAGAAACTATTGTCACTTCAGAAAGTCCCTTTATCTCCCTTTGCAGCCAACCCTCAGCCCTGCCCAGAAGGTGCCATTGATGATTCTTTTTTTTTTTTTTTTTTTTACCACTGATTACTTTTGTTTCTTTTAGCACTGGCTATAAATGGAATCGCCTGCAGCCATAGCCCTGTGGCATCCGATACTGTCAGATCTCGGAAGCTAAGCAGGGTCAAGCCTGGTTAGTACATGGATGGGAGACTATCTGGGAACATCAGGTGCTGTTAGGCTTGGGAGACGGACCTGGCAACCCACTCCCAAAAACCAATCTGCCATTGAAAACCCTATGAACAGCAGAAAAGCATGATAATAGTATTGCACCTGTTGTATGCAGGGTCACTATGAGTCTGACACTGACTCGATGACACCTAACAACAACAGCAACATAAATGGAATCATCCAGTCTATATGCCTTAGTGTCTGTGTCTTCTTTCCCTCAGCATAATCCATTTGAAATCTGTCTGTGCCATGGCCTGTATCAGTTGTTCATTTCTTTTCACTGCTGAAGAGTAGGCTTTTTATTGCTGAGTAGTGTAACATTGTATGAATACACATTTTCTGATTGATAGACATCTAGGCAGTTTGCGGTCTTGACCTCCCTCATTCATTCTGAGGTCCATTTTCCACATGGCCACTGAAGTGACCCAAGGTTTCTCTTGTGGGAACAAGACAGCCCCCAGGGCCTGTGCTACCTGGGCCTGTGCACCTGCCCACCCTCTTCTGCCTCCTCTCCTGTTTTTTTCTCTGGCTCTTGCCCAAGGCGTTTATACTTGCTGTTCCCTCTGCCTGGAACATCCGGGCCCTAGCTCAGTGCATGGCTTGCTCCTTCCGATCCTTTGATCTCAGCTCAATGTCATCCGCTCTGAGATGAGATGCCTTTCCTGAGCACCTTAGGTAAAGTTGACTGTGCCCTACTTCCCACAAGCCCCAAACTGGGGTTTCTCCCTCTCTCTTCCTTTTGGGTTTCCTTCAGAGACCTTAACACAACTCATTACTATTCTCTTGTCAATGTGCTCATATCCCCGTCTCCTTCTGCTGGATAGTTGTATGTGTCAGCCTGGCTAGACTCTAGTGGCTAGCTCATCAATCACACACTAAGCCATTGCTGTGAAGGTGCTTTGTATCCGTGATTAACATCTACAATCAGTTGACCTTAAGTAAAGGAGACTATCTGGAAAAGGGGGGAGGGGCCTCAGCCAGACAGTCCAAAGGCCTTCAGAGCAAAACAGACCATGCTCAGGAAAAGCAAGTTGTGACTGCAGAGCGCATCAGCTCCTGCCTGAGAGATTCCAGTTCTAGCCTTCCCTTCCTGATGGCCTGTCATATGGATTTTGACCTTGCCTACCCAGGTCTCCCAGCCCCACCCTGTGTGTGTGTGTGTGTGTGTGTGTGTGTGTGTGTGTGTGTGTGTGTGCACGTGTGTGTCTCTTATTGGTCATTTCTCTGGTGTAAGTCTGATGGATGCACACAGCCCTCCCCTCCCACTGTTGACTCTGTGAGGTTGGGGATCATGTCTGTCTACTGCCTTGTGCCTGCGGCACGCATGCGTGCCAGCTGAATCCCAGAATGGCTGAATGTTAAGGAAGCCAAGGGTACACACCTGCTTTAGAGCCTTGTGTCCAGTGCCCCTGGCTTTCCTGGCCGGAGGACAATCCAGATGTAAAAGCTTACCCACAGGCCTTAGCCCTGGGCCCCCAAGGGCTCTGAGCCTGTTGGTAGGGAAGACGGGGGCCCTGTGGTCTCACTGTGCTCTCCAAGGGCTTCTATCATTTCCCTGGGGTTAGCCTCAGGGAAGGAGGGAGAGGAGAGGCTGCAGAGGGAGCCCCACTCCTAGCCATTGGGGTTTTTTCTGCCCTGCCTGTGGGCAGGCCTTTGCCTTGGGCCCCTGGGGAAGAACTCAGCCACGATGGGAGCCTGTGTGGAAGGAAGGATGCCTGTGGACTCGTTCACAAGAGTCATCCAGCAGCCTTTAAAGGGCCTAGAGGGCTGAGCGCCATCCTGACAGGGAGTGGTACCTGGTCGTGGGACCCCTATGGGACACATCCATTACCTGGGCCTATGAGGGACACTCAGCAGGAAGCAGGAGGAGCCTGTGGGAGCTGTTGGGTGGTGACTGTTTCCTTGACGCTTCTGGCCCACTGCCTGGGGAGGCTGCTTCTGCCCTCAGTTGCATCCAGGAGAGCATTTTTAAGCTCTGCTTGAAATGTCAGGCCCACTGCTGAGCACATTCTCACTACATCAGAGTGCTGTTACAGTGCCCATGTGGGGGCATGGGGGTGTCCCAACTAGCTTCCTCTTCATCTTCCGGGAGATGTGCTTCCATTTATGAACCCTTCTTTCCCCCAGGCTAGGTCCTGGTGGGAGGGGCAAGGTCCCAGACATCCTACTAGGGTCTCCTCTGGAGGATGCCAAAATTAGATGAAGCTATGTGTAAAACCCTTTCTTGCCACAGTGGAGGTGGCCCAAGGGCAAGGCACACATGAGTCCCTGTTGTTTTTGCAGCTGTTTAAACTGGAACGGATCCTCCTTGGCAAAGCCTCTGGCTGGGGATGAGAGAGGGCCAGGAGGGGCCCCTGTCCTGCTAGGTTTCTGCAGCTGGTCCAGATTTAACTGAAGGCTGGGACTCCAAGGGGTGGGGCTCCTCAGGAGGAGGTGGGTCTCCCAGGAAGGGTGCAAACCAGAGTGGAGTCCTACCTCTCCTTCCACTTGTGTCCTGGACCCCAAGGCAAGCCAACTTTGAACTTCCCCCCGTACCCCGCTGCTCTGTGCTCTCTGTCTCCACCACTCTGGGTGGGCAGGTTTGGGACTAGCCACGTTTGGGCCACAGGTGGTCAAGGGAGGTGAGAAGACTCTCCTTTCCACACACTGTGTCACCAGGGCCTGTGGCTGTCTGTGAAGTGTGGCCCCATTTCTCCATGCAGCAAACATGTCCCCTGCCTCTCTGTATGGGTGTCCCTCCCATGAGTGGAGTCGCATCTCAAATTGGGTGTGCGGTGCTTCCAGCTTTCACTGCTCTTCAAGACTCATTGCATTATCCTGCCCCACCCCGATTTCTGGGGCCACATCAGACACAGAGGGGACAGAGTAATGAGCTCAATTCTGTTGGGATCCTCTCTCACTCCCTATTCAGGGCTGGCACGTCTGGCCCAGGAAGGGCAGGTGCGATCTTCAGCAAGGGCAAGAGGATGGTGCTACAGAGTCTAGACTGGCGGAGCAGGGCTCCCTGCGCCTACCCCTGTCCCCAGCACAGAATTACCTTGGCGGCTGCCTGCCCCCTCCCTTTCTTCCTCAGGAAGACGAGGGGCTAGGGTCAAAAATGACTTGCTTCTGTCCTCTAACGGTAAGTTACCACAGCACACGCTACCCACACTTGTCACCCTTCTGCCTTCACTGCAGCGTCTTTGTGACCCACAAGATATCAAGACGCCTTGGAGGGAACCACAGGCACTAGCCGGCTTAGCGGACCTGGGTTTGTCAGTGCTGAATGTCCCTGGAAAAATGAAAACATTGAGGCACCTTTTCTCCTGGCTGTTTATTACAGAACAGAGAAAAAACATACTGGCTTGAAACAGACGCCAGATTTCAAATGTAGAAGCAAAATACGAGGCGGCAATAAAAATGTGATTACACAAAGTCTGGACACCAAGAAAAGTTTACAGGACAGTAGGTGTGAGTTTCTGGTAACAGACACTTAAATATACGTGACAATAATTGCGACAGAAACCATCGGAGACAAACCCCAAATCAGCTATTAATGTTTACAGACTTGCCCCCAACCACAGAGCCTTACATCAAAATGAATGAGGAAGGACTTGAAAGCAGGCTTGAAAGCAGGCTGGGCTCCCCGTCCCCCCACCCCCGCAGTGGTGCACTGAAGCTGTTTACAGCTGGCGCTTTCTGCCTTCTGAACAGCAGGGTAAGCGATAAAGGGAGGGCAATGTTCCACTTCCTCAAGATGGGCGGCTCACACCGTGCTCAGCTCCTATGCTACCTCTGCACCTTGCCCAACTCTAAAGGACACTCGCAGCCTCCCAGCAGAGTCTCTGGGGGATGCATAACAGTAACAGTAACAGGGCTTCTGCTGTAAACGCTAATGATGAAAGAGCTAGTGGAGACTGACAGGTTTGCAAAAGGGCTCAAGAGTCATACCAGGAGATAGAAATTTTAGTGAAGATGGAAAGTAATGACCAGGTTTTCTATTTGGCATTTGTCAGTTTGCACAACACCCCTTGGTGACATCCACATCTCTCAATGCATCAAGACCATAGCGACTCAGCCACCTGGCTTAACAAGGTATCACTGGAGTGAACAACAGCATCTGCATATTTGTAACAATGCATAATAAACATAAAACAATGCGTAATAAACACAACTATTGAAACCAAAGCCGTCACTTTATTTACAAAGTCACAAAACCAAGTATAAACACTTCTGTCAATGTTTAGGAAAATCATTTACAAAATTTTCAAGTATGTACAAGTAGCTTGAAAACTCGCCAGCTTTCCATGTTGTGCCAGGTAGAGAGAGGGGCAGCAGGGCCCACACTACTGAGTGGTAATGAGGAGCCTGGTGTGGCCGGCTGCAGCCAGTTATGAACTGCCTGTGGATTCAGGCCACTCCTTACGATGACATCAACATGGGGGTTTTCTGTGGGCTTCCTGCTTGGATTTAATGCTCCCCAGCACCCTGGGTGAGTGGGCCAGCATTCATGACTGTGGCATTTTGGGCAGCAGCCTGCTGTTCCAAAATGTCATCAATCAGCCTCAAGTTGCACACCCAGTCTTCAACGGGGTCCGCACTCGAGACTTTCAAGAGAGCCTCAAGGGAACCCACCTCACTGCAGTCAGCAGGGGGAGTCAGAGTGCTTGATGGGGGGTGGGTGGGGGACAAGAAGTCATCAGGTGGCGGCTCAGGGGGGGTCTCCAGTCTGTTGAATGGCCCTGGGGATTGGCTGGCAGTGATGGCAGAGGCGGCAGCTGCAGCAGTGACTGTGGCCACATAGGTGGGCGGCTCGATGCCCTGAGTGGGACTCATGGGGGTGAAGCTGGCCATGCCCTGCTGGAGGGACTGGGTGTTGCTCAGCACAGGCACGGGGCCCCGCAGTGGGCTGTGCAGGAGGCTCTGGTTGCCCAGCAGGCTGAAGCTGGGGTTGGCCAGGGCAGCGCTCACCTTCTGGCCAGGCCTGCCTCCTGGGGCCATGTGACTGCAGTGTGCCCCCACCTGCTGCAGTGGAAATGCCAGGGCCACTGGAAATGCTCTTGTGGGCGCCTTAGCAAAACTTGAGTTGCTGTCAAAGTGCGGCTGAATGCTATGATCTACTTGGCTAGAAGGTGACTCTCTCAAAACTGCTGTGGGGGTAGCTGTCGCTACTGCCACCCATGAAGCATTGGTGAACATGGTGGGCATTCCAGGTACACCGGGGAGGCTGAGCTGGTGGAGACTTGGGAGCTGGCTGCCCAGAGGGCTGGAACAGAACCTGGGCAGGGGAATTCCTGGGAGGGTGGCCATGGGACTCTGTGGATGCTGACAGACAGAGCCCAGATGGTGCAAGGAGTTCTGCTGTGTGCCTGAGGGTATGGAAAAATGGGGGCCAGAGCTGAATGCTTCTTGCTGTTTCCTTAGAGTCGGTGAGATCACGGCCACACCTTCGTGGCTCTGGCGCCTGGTAAGTGGCATTACTCTGGCATTCAGATTGTTCTGAAGGAGCCCAGTTCTGGGTGGCATCAGATGCTGGCTGCGTGGGGGGCTTGCCTTGGTCTGGCTACACTTGGAGGTGACTTGTTCTTGGACGGCTAGAGAAAGAGAGAGAGAGAGAGAGATTAGGTCCAAAGGCATCCTCAGCTTGGCTGTGGGCACCGAACAGGAGGTACAGGTCCAGAATTCACCTCTTCTCACCTCTTGCCCTTGTCTCCCTTCTGAGTATTCTCTGCCTGCCCGCCAGTTCCTCTCTACTCTCCTCATTTCTTTACCCTTAGCTTGGCATACAGGTCTTCTGGGAAGCCCTCCTAACTTCCCAGGTCTGTGCTCTCAGGGCCTCCTACCAAAACTAGTCCATGCTGGCCTTGAAATGCCAGTCAATTTGCCTGCCTTTTAAAGAATATTGGAAGCTCTGTGTGGCCAGGCTGTGTCTGCTTTTACCCTTTGTGGTCTGCACGCAGGGCTTGGCAC
Organism: Pedetes capensis; assembly: GCA_007922755.1. Lineage (NCBI taxonomy): Eukaryota > Metazoa > Chordata > Mammalia > Rodentia > Pedetidae > Pedetes > Pedetes capensis. Next base: position 86,572 of record VMDO01002780.1, on the reverse strand, counting down.
TGCCTACTCCTTGACAGATAGTGCATGTTTTGTAGAAGGAAATAAAGAAAAAAAGAAGGAAAGAAGGAAGGAAGGAAGGAAAGATGGAAGGATAGATAGGAGGGAGGGAGGGAGGAAAGGAGGAAGAAAAGAGGGAGGAGGAAAAGAGAGAGGGAGGGAAAGAAGGAAGCAAGGGGGAAGGGAGGCTGGGCTAGGGAAGATGGCTTAAGCTCTCAGACTACAGAGGGCATGGCTTGCCTCAGCTTCTCCCCACTCAAATGTGGTGAGAGGGGATGGACAATGTTCTGTTCCCCTCCCTGCTCCTATCTGTGACTCATGTGTTTGTTTATTTGAACTGCAGTAGGGTTCATTTCCAAAGGCTGAAGCCTAGGAGTTGACACTCTGGCCTCCCTGAGTTCTGCAGTGGAGAGACAGGAGCAGAGAATGGAAGGTAGGCTCCAAGGTGCCTGAGGCTGGGAATGCCCATATCTACTGGCACTTTTGTGGAGTGGAGACTGAGGCATGTGACAGTCATGCAGTTTGCTTGAGGTCAAGGAGGAATACAGTCAGGATGCCAGCCCTGGTCTGTCTGGCCCACCCTACAGTCTCTGCTTGGAACTCAGAATAGGTCCGTTCTCTTGTAATCATGCCTGGCTTCTCTCATTACCACGGTAAGTTCAGGTTTTTCAAGCAGATTACCACCTAGCCTTCTAAGGCTAACCCTCTGAGGCCAGTAGCCTTTCTGAAACCTGTCTACTCTGTGTCTTCAGCTGAAGCCTGCCTCACAGGCCACTCTAGCCTGAGCAGGTAGGACACAGACTCGTCTGGTATCAAGGCCAAAGGGACAGGGAGTTTTGCATGAGAATGCAGGAACAAAGGTGTGGAGGTGGCATTGGGCTAACGTGCAGATGCTGACCACCTCTCTGAGGGCAGGCAGACAAGTGCTAAGTGCTCCCAGGAGGCCCTTGGGCCCCCTGGCTGTAGGAATGCTTAGTTCAGAGTTCCTTGACTAGTCTGTAAGCTCCATGAAGTAGAGACCATGACTGGTTGTCCTCAGCCAATTCAAATGGATTTCGTCCATAACTGTTATGTTGGGGTGGGGATCTCCACTATCTGTAGAGGCTCTGGGAGCCCCAGGATGCAGACTCTCTGAGGCTGAATATCCCCATACCTGCCAGATGGCCATGGACCCATGAGAAATGCAGTGACTAGCTGTGTGAAGGTATATGCAGGAGGGGAAGGGCAGGACCAGAACCTTAAGGGTGTGGCAGCCCCTGGGGCCTGTCACTTTCCTATTGAGAACAGTGGCTTTAAGGAACGTGACTCAGTTTAGTCAGTCTCTTCAGTTCCAGTGATTTGGGAGCCAGGAGGTTCAGGCCTCCTGTTGCCATTTTGCTCGTAAAGGTGAGTGTGCTGTTTTTAATGAGCCACCTAAGTGCTCTTTAACTGCCACTCGGACCTTCTCTTCTCCCTCAATGCCCCCCCCCACAATGCCTTCCTCCCACAGAAGGAAACTGCTTCCTCAGAAATGAACTATCCCCCCACCTCCACATACGCATCCCTTTGCTGGCCCCTTTGGGAAGATTGGTGTTAACTGCTTACCTTGAAATGGACTCATCTGCTGGGTGGTATATGAACTCCGCTGTTTAGGGGTCATTGCCATAAGACCTGATCTCTGCTTCTCTTGCTAAACAGAAGATGGAAAAGACATATTAGGGTATGACTACCAAGAAATGTGAGTCTTGGATTTCCAGGTAGGGACCTATGATTCAGCTTTGGTGTAGCAAAAGCACGAGTGAACACACTGACACACACTTGCATGCATGCCTGCCCTCCACAGGTAGAAATCAAAGGAGGATTCTGTGCCTGGGTTAAGAAAACCAACTGCAACAGCGGAGGAGGGGGCAGGAGAGGTGAGCTTAATAGCATGAGCACATAGAAAAAGCCTGAGGCATTTTGGATGTCTGTCTGCTCTGGGTGGGTCAGCAGTAAGATATAGCCACCAAAGGAACAAACACAACATTAGGCTGCATTATTAGAAGCAGAGTAGGTAGAAGGAGGGAGGTGACAGTCCTATGCTACTCTTTCCTGGCCAGACCATGCCCACAATGCCAATAGGTAGCTGGGCATGCCAGTCTCAGGGGGGCCCAGGGCAAACTAACTGCATTCAGAGGATGGTAAGCAATGGGAACAGGGAGGGGGCTTCAAAATCTTCAGACAAGGAACTGTGGGTAAGCTGTGGCCAGCACAGAGCAGATTCTGGATTATTTGATGGTGGCTATCCAGCTTCTGCAGGGCTGTCATGGGGAAAGAACTGAAGCTTGCTCCGGAGAGTCTTGGCATGAACAGCTGGATAGTCGCATGGTCTGATGGACACCCTGTCCAATACCAGGAGTAGCCAGACACTCCCTGGCAACTTCCTTTCCCTCTCCTGACTGGATGCAGCTGGGACAGTTGGGAGGAGCTTCCTGTCTTGGCCTCAAAGCTGGCTGGGTGGGCAGGGGGAGGAGCCAGGCTTCAGAGCGTCAGCCAAAGACTCAGTGTGAGGACAGGTCAGCACCCAGAGCCAAGGGGAGGAACACTCTCGCTCTGATGCCCTCAGGCAGCCAGGGCCAGGCTGTGACTGGCTGCAGGTCTGACTTGTGGCCCAGTGCTCACCCTGTCTGCTCGCCTGCTGCCTTCTCTCTCCCCTTCTCAGGAAGCCTGCCTGCTGGTGTGCCAGCCACCAAGGCAGCTCTGCAGGGAGCAAATGCCCTCAAGGCCACTTTCTGTCCCAGGGCCCCAGGTGATGGAAGACTTGACCCTACAGTAGGGGCTGCCTGGGCATCTCTGGCTTTTCCAGCAAAGGGCTCCTGCCGCCCTGCTCTGCACCCGGTGGGGCTGGCGTGAGAGTGGGCAGGGGGAGGGCTGGTGCTTGGGAGTGTGCCCGGCTTGCAGGCCTGGCAGTGGCTCCTGGCCTTGGTTCCTGCCAAGGCAGAGAGGACAAACACATGGCACCGGGCATACTTCACCAGAAGCGCGCTCCCCAGCCTGTGCATTGCTTTTCCATCCCGCCCTTAGCCTGCTTCCTGTCCTAGCTCTTGCCTCCTCTTGCACTGGGGCTGCTGGGATGCGGGGGGTGGTGGGGGGAGAGGGCTATTTCTCAGCTGACCAACAGAGCTGCCTTCTTCCTGCTAAAACACCATCTGGATTGGCCTGAGATGCCCGGGGTAGGAGACCATTGCTGAAGGCGGCCCTTCCACCCCTGTTCTCTCCCCTGACTCTTATACTGGCCTGAGCACATCAGGGCAGATCTGTAGTCCCCAGCATACTGATGTGACATCTGAGGCTCAGAGATGTTAAATGACTTGCCCAAAGCAACATGGCTAGGAAATGCAATGCCTCCTAACTGCAGAACCAGTGCTTCTGCTGCTCCAGCCCAATACCTCTGAGAACCAGTTCCTGCATGGCCCTCTAGGTCCACACGGACCCTAACTCCATTCCCATTGACTGCCCCTTAGTTTCGAGTACCACACTTGGATAGGGGCCAGGATGGGGAATAGATGGAGGTTAGAGAGTGGCACCAAAGAAAAAGTAAATGAGGGCAGAGAAGTGCAAAGGGAAGGATATATACAGAAAGCCCACCCAGGGGCTTGGAAAACCAAAAGAGACACAGATTCTGAGAGTGGAGGACTGCCCGCCAGATAAAAAGAGGCTGCTTCATACCCAGTCCGGGCTTATAGGGACACCTGGGATGCTGGTGAGTCTTTATGCATGGAAGCATAAATTCCCGAGCACCCAGAGTTCAAGGGAAAGTCTGGCCAGCAGCATCGATACGGGACAGCCAAGGCCACACAGCACCTTTGTCCAGTCTGTGGCTCCAGTGGGCAGCTCAGCAGGACTCCTGCATATGGATATCCTCCATGGGCTCTTCTGCCTACTGGGGGTTCCAGGGGCACCACTGGTCCTCTGCCCCTACCCAGGTCTGGTCCTGTCATCCCTGGCAGAGGGAACCAGGGCATTCTCCAGGCCTGTTTTGCAGGCAGAGACTCCCATCCTGTGCTCCACAGATAAGCCCCAAGAAAACAGTTGTTGCCTTTTGACACTGACAATTAGAATCATTGGAAAGTGGAGAAAACAGGAAATGACAAATGGGTTCAGTGACCAGGAGGAAACGGTACACTCTGCTTTCTGTCCTCTTGTGAAGGATAGACCAGATCGTGTGACCTTTTAACAGCAAAATTATGGCAGAGGTCATCACATGACTCCATTTTCTATGGCTGCAACTGCCATGGCACGTGGTCCTATCGTGCCAGTGACACTGACAGGCAGTGGATGAGCCCATAGTGGCTACCCTTGGGAGCCTGGGGCTGGGGCCAGCAGGGAGTCTCAGAGCACTAAGGCCTGTGCTATTCCTCTGTCATACCCTCTCTCAGCCACATTCACAGACAGGCCCTGGGCCACCTTTCTAGAAGTGTCATGGTGATGCTCAGGAAGATGTAAAGCCCCTGCCTGTCTCTGGCAGCTCACGGAAAGGCTCCTGCCTCACCTTGTGTGCCAAGCAGAAAAGAAAGACACAAGGCCAGAGCCCCGCCCACACCCTGCCCCTGCCTACTGGTCTCATGGGGCGCAGCGCAGGCCAGGCCAGGCAGCCAGATGCTGCATGGGCTTTCCTCAGAAGCCACCCAGAGCTACAGGGGGAAAATCATCTCATTACCCATGCAGCACTTCATCAGACAAAGGGACTCTCTGGCTGGGCTGGGTAGCTGCGGGAATTGGACAGATGTCCCACAAAAGGCTCTTGGGTTTCAGCCTGATTCAGATTAAACTCACTCACCCCGTGATCCAGAGATACAGCATGTTGACAGAAGGAGAGAGAGAGTGAAGGAGGGAGAGGGGAGGTGTAGGACGGAGAGAGAGAGAAGAAAGAGGAGGATGGGGATAGAAAGGGGAGAGAAAAGAGAGGGGGTAGATTCTTTTACCCTACAAGGCACCCCGCTCTTCTCAAAGCAGCCACTGCCCTATGAGTACCCACCAGAGCAATGGAAGGCACTTAGCTATATGTCCCAAAGTTTCAGGAGCTCTAGCATGGATTTATTACTCTGCAAAGAAAAGCACATTCTTTTGCAGATTTTGCAAGCCAAGACTGGACAGAATTCATCCCCCTGACTCTGGGGCCCTGGAACCCACCTGCCCAAGGACCCAAAGGGAAGATAGGACTTCTAGGGTAGCCCAGACAGTCTTTCTATCAGTCAGTTGACAAACACTTATTATTGGTTTACTGTAGGCTAGGCTCTGTCCCTGCCAGGGGGCTGTTGCCATGTGTCTCTACTCTTATGGAATGTAGACAGGGAGACTGGCAAGACACAAGTAAATCAGTCAAAGAAGATCATGTTCTAAAGACAATCTGGCAGGATGAAGGGACAGTGAGTGGACAGAAACTGGCAGAACCACTGGGTTGGGTTAGTGGACCCTGTGAGGAAACCAGAACCTGCCACATCATTCTTCCCATGAGGCCAAACTCAGGGCAGTATTCACCCGCTGAGGTCTTTCTTTGCTCTTCTGGACCTCACCCACAGTAATGGTGCTGCCTTTGGGTTCCAATGGCCTCAAGCTATCAAAAGCGAATGACAGAGCTCTGGGTAGATCATCCTTTCGCCCTCCAGCTGCTGTCTTTCCCCTTGGCCTATGATGGCATAAACTCTATTCTGCTGCTGCTCCCTCCTCCATCTTGGTCCCCATGGTTTCAGGGCTGGCTGGTCCTGGCAGGGCTTGGTTTAAATGCTGCAAATGATTCTCGGGCAGAGGAAACAACTGTCTTTCTTCTTCCCATCGCGAGGCCTGCAGCCTCTGTTTCACTGTGACTCACAGGCCACAGTGCAATGTGCTGAGGGGGAGCATTCAGTGAGTTGGGGCCTGTCCCTCCAAGCCCCTCAGGTGGGGCCAACTTCTAAAGTTCGTAGAGAGGTGGCCTGCCCGGCCTCACATCTGCATCTGCCCTGCCCTGTCCTCTGCCCCTGGCTGGGCAAAGGCACTGGCTCAGGCAGAGAGCTACTGAGGTGGAAGCCGGGAATTCTCCAGGCACACTAGCTGTGAGCCTCTCATTTGTGGCTTCTGAGGCCAGGGAAGGGTGGAAACATCGACATCCTGAGCAGATGATGTCCCCGTCCGTTTTGCTAATTCTGTTCCCTGGAGGCTTTGGGCTGGACAAGATTCTTCTGGTTTCGGCTGAAGAGCGAGCAGCTGAGGAGTTCTATGACTTGAGAGGAGGGAGAAATCAATAGCCCTTGAATGGAAAGCACTGCTTGTTCTTCCAGGCCGGAGCAGGCAGGAGAAAGCAAATTTCCATTAAAGGCCAGAGTCCCAGGAGGCCCTTTCAGCTTGCTGAGCACTTTCCGATCACTATCACTGAGCAAATGCTCATTTCTCCAATTTGCTGTACAGATAGGGCACACAGCCTGTACATGTTGCTGTTTCATGCACCAGAACAACACCTCTGAGATCCAGAGGAAATTCTTGGCCAAGGCTGGTATCCATCATCTCGATGTCATGGACGCTAATGTGACTCTTTGGGGCACACCAAGCCAGTCCCTCTGGACTCGAGAATCTAGAGGTTCATCCGATCTCACAGCCACCTTGGACAGACCTCCTTGGATGCCTTCTGTGTCTCTTCTGGCCTGCCAGTCCTCCAATGGGGTGATCCACTTTCCCATACTGAGGCTACAGGAGCCTGCATGGGTCAAAGAACACTGTGGGGTGCAGAACCCACAGCAGGCAGCTGAGGGGTGAGGCAGCCATCAGGTGGGGCATTTGGAGGTGCGGGCTCCCAGGCTGGCTGCAGGGACAGGCAGGCAAGTTGGGCAGTGGGGCAGAGGAAGAGGATGATGCCCCACTCCTCGCCCCGTAGGCCTGGCTGCCTGACTACTCTGCTGGCTTGGCTGGTTTGCTTGCTGGAGATGCTAAGAAGAAAGTAGAGCATAAGCAGGTCCAGAAAGCACCAGAAATCCCTCACAGGCAGACAGAGCCACGTGGGTTGCAAAGGGCCTGCCTTGCAGCTGTCACCTCCTGAGTTCCTCCCAAAACCCCTGGGAGGCAGTGGGCAGGCTGAGCGGGGGACTGTGCTTGGTTGACAGATGAGGAAAGCGAGGCTCAGGGGAAGTGACTTACCTGCGGCGTCGCAGCCAGGCAGCAGTGGAGCAGGCACCTGCCTCCAGGCCTTCGGATCCCAGCTGCCCCAGGGCGCTGCCTCTGAGGTGCTGTACGAGGTGACTCGGGCCAGCTCATGAGCAAAGGAGCTGCCGGGCAGGAAGGACTCACTCCCCAGGGCCTGGCGGGATGGGGGCTGTCGCCCGAGGCTGACCTGGGGGGGCCTGGCTTCCCCAAGCTTGCAGGCTTTGTCTACATGAGTCTACAACAACCGATTGAACAATCCATCAGCTGCTTGGCCACCAAAGGATTCTGACTGATTTTGTCACTGCCTGACCATCTAGTCAGGTTGTGGTTACACACCAACTGGGTTGGGAAGCAAAACTAGAGAGCTTTGTGGTCTTAGCTCATCTTGGGTCACAGACTCCTTCGAGAATCAGTTAAAGCTATGGTCTCCCTCCAGAGAAAATGCACTCATTGTCCCCCTTCCCAGCGCACCAACATTTTATATATAACTTTAGGGTTCCTTTTTTGGACCAGTTAATGCCCATGAGTGGATTTCAGGTAAAGAATCCCCTGCCTTGAGTAATCATTGTCTTGTTGAAAGTGGCACTATAGCTAAGTCAGATTGCTGGTCCACCAGCAATAGCTTTGACTCATTCAGATCCCTCCCACCTCCACCCCCAACCCCACCCCGGCAACAGAGCACACAACTCGCAACCCGTTCATAGGCACGAGTGTGCAGACATGATGGAGAATCTGTAAAACCAGATGGTGAGTGCAAAACCAGTCAAGCATACACATCTCACAATAGCCAAGCCCTGAGCTGCCGTCCATGCTGCACTTGACCCTGCCAGGTCTTCCAGGCACCAGGGAGGTCAACAGCATGGGGCATATAGGATGTTTGATCCAATTCTTTCAGTCAAGGCAATTCAAATAACCCCATACTTGATATCCACGCCAGCAAAACCTCCAAAACTCCAATGAGCAGATGATCCAGCACGTAAGTACTCAGCAGCATTGGTGTCCAAAAGGATGGGGGAAGACTGGGTGTTGAGCACTCATTCTTTCTACATGAAGCAGCATCTCATGGCTTTAATACCTGAGCTGCGAGTGATCAATTATGTCCACCAAGCATCCCAGTGGAAAGGGAAATACTCATCCTCCGAATCTAAGCTAAACAGCTGGATTCAATTCAATTCACTGCAATAAACACTTACAAAGCATCTATTATGGCAAGCCTTTCCAATGGATGATAGGCCAGTAGATATTCAGGTATATTATTTGAAATAATAATAAAAATTGCCACTGTTGAATTTATTGAGCATTTACTATGCTCCAGGGACTAACACAAGTGCTTCAATTATTTGCTTTCACTCAATCCTTACAAATAGCTGTCTATGAGGTAGGGGCTATTACAGACCTCATTTTACAGATGTGGACACTGAGGCCCAGAGAGGTTAACTAAATTGCCCAAAATCACATAGCTAGTGAGTAGCAGAGCAGGATGCAGACTCGGGTTTGCCTCATTCGCAAGCCCATATGGAGCTTGCTGTGTTGTGTATGTGTGCACGTGTTCAGTCACTAACTTGCCATATGGATAAAAGCTTTGCAATGAAGAAACTGTTATAATGGGCCCTTAAGAAAAGTACAGGCAAAGTGGTATAAGGTGAGGCTCCAGACAAATTTTTAAGAACAAATTATAAGTATTTGAAGATGGGAATAAGAAGACAACCTGATTACCTGGAGAGATTTACAGATGACATGCATCTATCCAAAATACATAAATAAATAAGCCCTCCCAAACCCAGGCACTTGTTTGCCATTCTGATGGTATTTGTACCAATCATAGAGGGCTCAGGGCCCCTCCCCTTGGGTGGCTCATTCACATAGAGCAGAGCTCAATGGCCACCAAAAGCTTCCTCCCATCAAGTTTCCACTTGTCCTTGGAGCAAGGTCATCTGGATGGGACAGCAGTAGAAATGTGCCTTTCCACATTCCACAATTCTTCATGCCTACATACTTAGCTCCTTGATAATTCAAAACCCTATCTTACAGCCACTCTGGAGTTTTAAAAATCCAAATATGCGAACATTACTCAGATTCTGGTAACTTGACAGTGTCTGAAAGCAATGAATACCGCTTATTGTAGAGAATGAAAGTTTTTTAAAGCTTTTGCTCAGCAATCCCTGGTAGCTTCATGTGACTTGTAAGATATTAGGGATGGGTCAAGAAACAGGACCACTCTATCAGCATCAGCATATGCTCCATGCAGATGCTTCAGCGCTCTCTCTGGCAGAAATATTGCAGATTGTGCCTGGAGGTGCCCTATAGTGGAAGATACCCCAGGTGTGTGGGCAGTCCTACTGTAGCACCCCAACCAAGAGTGGGCTTGGGGCCACTCGAGTGGAGCTGGAATGGAATTAGGCACTTTGCAGACCATTGCAATTCCCAGGTAAAAACCACAATAAATGAAAATAAGGGAGGTTACTTTGTAAGTGCTGGGCCTGTAGATAGAGACAGACTGACCTTATATTTGGAAACCCCTAGCAGGTGAAATGTCCCTAAAAACCTTCTCTTTAGGCCACATGCTTACAGGGTATGTGATAAGCAGTTTCAGGTCCTAATTAAAGGCAGAAAGCACACATATTAACTATAAAGCTCTCAGTCCCTCAGGGTCAAGACTGAACATCATCTTTCTCTTTTCTCATGGCAAGTAGCTCAAAAGCACACAGTAAGTGAGAGGCAGAGCTGGAAGCTGAGCCTGGGTCTGACTTTGTAAAAATTCCAGGGCTTTAATCACAAATACTAAGATGCTTCAAGATGAAACAGTGTTCAAAGCATAACCCTTATGCTTATGCATATCCCCTCCCCCCATCTCCACCCCAACCTCAAGTTCCCTCAGTGTCTCCTTGGTGGGTATAGTAAGCATTGTGGATAGGCCCTGGGGTTCCAAAGGAACCATCCAACTGACCCTCAAGTTCAGTCAACCAAGGAAGGGAGCGGCAGGATTTCCTTTGGAGACTTCCAGATTTAGACAGCAAATGTAATGCCTGCATCTCAACTCATTCCCTCCCAGAGCACCAGAAGAACTACAGTAAGGGCTGATGTTTTGTTTACCCTGCCAGGATGGGGAGAATAGGAAAGGATAAAACAGTACCATAATTACAAAGCAGAGAAATAGATTGACTTAGTGGGGTGCCCTGGGGCACACCTGTAGTCCCAGATGCTCAGGAGGTTGAGGCAGGTGGATGGCTTGAGGCCAGGAGCTTGAGGCCAGCCTAAGCAATACAGTGAGAATAAAGTAGACTGACCAGGGTTAACTAACAACCCAGTTCCAAGGAAGGTGAATTATGAGGTGGCCGAGGGCAGAGCTGAAAAAAAGCTTGGCCTGATTGGCAGAATCTTCATCAGGTGGAGGAACGGGAGCCTGGGATTCTCCTTGGAACTGGGAGGTGACACAGAGCAGGGAGGTGGCCAACATACTGGGGGTTGGCTGAAAGCTGTTTAAGAAGCAGTGAGGCCTCTGGATCCCTTCCCTGACTCTGCCACCCTGGCAATCTGCCTCTTCCCCACCCTGGCAGAGTTCTGGCTCCATCCTTTGCTGGTGAATTTCCCGCTCCGCCTTCCAGGTCCTGTTGCCCAGATCATGCATTTGTGGTGACCTACACCTGGAAGCTAAAGTTGCTGGGGGCAGATTGTAGTGAATCTGAGAGCAAAGCCCAGAGCAGAGCCTGCTTTCTCTGTCCCCATCTTTTCTGCCTGCCTGCACCATGTCCACAACTCTGCTAGGCACCCCGATGGTGGCAGGCTATAGATGCTCCCAGGTTCTTTGTGACTTTAGCCATTTCCTCCCCCAGGAGGGAAGCTGGGCAGATGATGACTGGGGTGGCTCAGTGTTCCTGATTCTGGTAGCACTCTCAGCTAGTAGGTAGCCTATGACTCTTTCCTTACACACCTAGGTTGTGTTTACCACTCAACTTTTCAAAACAAAGTTATTGCATGTCTAAGAGACTATTAGTAAGTGGTGAAACTATCTAGAAAAGAAGTAATGACTTTTTTAGAATCAGGGTAGTAATCACCTCCATGGAGACGGGGTGTATCTGGTGGTTGTCAACATTCCATTTATTTTCTGTTCTTTTTTGCAGTATTTGGAGGTCGAACCCAAGGCCTCACATGTATTTTGCAAGTTCTTTACCACTGGGCTGCACTCTCAGCCCATTTTTAAATTTTTTATCTTGAGACAGGGTCTCACTAAGTTATACAGGCTGCCTCTGGCTTCAAACCTGTGACCCTCCTGCTTCTGCCTCCCAAGTTGCTGGGATTACAGGTGTGCACCATCAGGCCTGGCTCAGCATTCCATTTCTTGACCTGATTGGTGGTAATAGAGGTTTTTAACTTCTTTGTTACACTGTACATGTAGACCCTCCATAGTTTTATATGTCTCAATTATGTTCCACAATAAAGGGGGAAAGCTATATATACAATATATACAATAATGTGAAATATGTATTTTTGTATAGAAAAAAGTGCAATACTACATTCCAACCTGTTAACAGGAATTATTTCTGGGTTATTCATGTATTTCATTATCCCTTGAGGTTTGTGTTTTCGTCTCACTTTTCTGCATTTCCATGTTTAGTGCTCTTATAATTAGAAAGTGATATAATATATTCAAAAAAGGCAAGGTCCCCATGTAAGATTAAAGCTAATAAGGATCAACACAAACCATATGAGCTGAAGCTGGGTGCAGTGGCCCAGGCCTGGTATCCCAGCAACTCTGGAAGCGGAGGCAGGAGGATTGCAAGCTCGAGGCCAGAGGCAGTTTGTGCAACTTAGCAAGATCCTATCTCAAAATTAAGAAAAAAAAATGTGCTGGGGTGCAGCCCAATAGTAAAGTGCTTGTAAAGTATGTGCAAAGCCCTGGGTTCAATCTCCAAGCACCACAAAAAACAAACAAGCAATAACAATAACAACAAATGTGGAGGCATGTGTGAAGGTTGTTGCAGAAGATAGCTACCCAAGGAGACCCGGGCTGCATATGTACTAAGTAGGATGTGCTCCAAGCTCCCCAGAGCCTAGCATTATTTTTAGAGTTAGCTCCTAGAAGTCAGGACAGGTGTTAGCTCTGGGAAGACAGAGAGCTTCCCATGGGCATGCTAAGATATTTTGAATGTTTTCTTTCATACCCTGGTTGGTAACTTATGTGAGTGTTGGTTTTATTATTATGTTTTATACTGTCTTCCATATGTGCAGTATGTATTCCAAAAAAAGATTTCCTTTAGAGAAAACCAGGAATCATGATAGTAGAAAATATAGTGCCATGTCAAAGGAACCACCCAAGTTTGTATAAAATCCTATTGGTTTAAAAAATCCTATTGACTTGTCTTTCTGTTGCAAATCACAGCTTTCTGGAGGTGCTCCAGGTGCAGGGCATTGAGGCATAGGGTTGCAAGTCCTAGCTTGGCACACTCTCAGCAGGAGGCGAAAACTAGTGTGGTTCCAACTCTGAGTTCTTGGCAGGAGTGCCAACCCTTCTAGAGCTTAGGCTATAGGGCGTGCCTTCCTCCGTCCTGGCGTGGCCACATAGACACTCAATTGGCTTGTTTGCTGTTATCCTCTGTCATGACAGCCTGTCTCATCTCCTTCCTTTCTACTTCTCTTCTGTTCTGCCAGTGAAGGCCTCCCCTTCTCCCCGCTGCTTTGGACCCATACAATCTTCTTAACAACTATCTAATTGGAGAGGGAACAAGGTCCCTATGCAAGTCATCATTCTCTGTCCATAAAGGAGCCATCCTGTGGTTTTCTCCAGATCACCAGGCAAGTTACAGAGTCTGGGAGTCAGAAAGACCTGCAGAGAGCACCTGTTGCCACTATTTGGCAAAGACTCAGGCTTTGGGCATGGAGCCCTGGAATTCTGCCCTCTGAGAAACACTTGGCTGTCACCAACTCCCTATTTGGTAGGTGGGGGCTACAGTTTAGATGTGGTATGTTCCCTAAAGATCCATGTGTTAAAAGATGTGGTCCTCAGCATGGCACTATGGGGAGGTGGTAAACCTTTAAGGGGTGGGGCATAGTGGGAGATTTTAGATCATTGGGCATGTGCCCTCAAAGGGAACTGTGGGACACCTATCTCTTCCGCTCTTTTACATGGCTGGCCATGACATCAAAGAGCCTCCACCACACGCTCTTGCCACAGACTCAAAGTGATGGGTCCAGTTAGTCATGGACTGAACCTCCAAATATTGAGCTGAGCCAATCTTTTTCTCTTTTTTTTTCACATTGATTTATCCCAGGTATTTGTTATTGTCATGGAAAGCTGACTAACACAGCAGGGACACTGAAACACATGGCAAGAAAGTGGCTTCCCCACACCAGAGCAGTCTAGACCTCAGCACTCCTCATTCCTAGTCCAGGGCACCTTGTTGCAATCCATCTAAGAGCCAGGAAGGGAGAAAAGAAGGGTGGAGTTAGGGTAGGCAGCTTTGAGACACAGCCTGGTGAGAACAGACCAATGAGAAGCAAAGTCCACAAGGAAGATGAGAAGAAACTCTTCCCCACACAGCTGGCATTTGCCAACATCTTTTTGCTTCTTACTGAGCCTAACTACACAGGGCACACTAGGCTTCTGACTCAAGAAGTAGGACTGGGTTAGGAAAGCCACTGCAGCCCCACCTTCTTCCCAGGGCTGTGCACCTGCAAGTGGCCCTGCAGCCTCTGGGGCTCCCTCTATGTTGGACCTCTTCAAACTGGAATTTGGAAGAGACCCATAAGCTTCTGGAGGCTCATATTAGCTATAGGGGAGCAAAAAGGATGAGATCAGGGATCTTTCATGCTGAACCAGATGGAGGGAAGGCAGGCCAATCCCAGGCCTCCTTTGTGGCTCCAATTGGTGACTCCATTCCTGGTAGAGCTTCGGGAGTGCTGTCTCTCACTGTCCTCAATAGTGATAGCAGTGCAATCTCAGGCAGCTGGTTATTTGGAGTGCAGCTTCCCCAATCTTTATTGGGAGACACCTCAGGGGTCTGCTAATGGCCCTGTGATGCCCACTTGGAAGAAGGTAGACTATGCAGACCCTTAGCATAGTGCTACATGAGATGTCCCGCTCTGAGTCTCAAAAGGGGACTAACCCTCTGAGTCCTGGCTGCACTGCATCCCTTTCTCTTCTATTCTCTAATGTATCTATCTCTTTGCCTTGTCTCATCAGGAACCAAGAGCTCTCACCAGGCCAGGCTTTGCCAGAGACCAAGCCAGTTTGGTACCTAGCTTCTCCGGGAGCAAAGAACAGACTTGTGCCTCTCTCCTCTCCACCACCATCTATCTCCTTGCCATTTGGCCTCTAGTTCCCCTATCTCTGCTTGCAGCTTTATGGTCTCTCAGCCCTTGGGCAGAGATTGGAGTCACTGGCCTACCTAAATGGCCACTTTGCCCAGTTTACCCAGAGCTTGGTAGACTGGGCTGTGAGATCTGTCAAACCCTGGCTTAGAAGAGAGGGTTCTTTCCCTAGAGAAGATGGAGGAATTCTCATATGCTTACAGCAAAGAGTCCATCTGCTGGGCTTAGAAGCAGGTGATCTGAGGCCTATGTCAACCAAGTTAATGCTGTGGTGTGAGTCAATGAGGGGAGCTGTGAAGGGAAGTAAAGAATCCCAGAGGGAGAGGCAGGAGATCTGGGGCCAAGGCTTAGTTTAGCTCCTCGATGTACTCAGCAGCTGTGTGACCTCAGGCAGGTGATGTTACCTCTCTAAGCCTCAGTTTTCTGATGCAGAAAGTGGGGACAACAACAGAGTCCACTTCATAGGGCTGTTGTGAGCATAGGAAGAAAGGCCAAAAAGGAAGCCCTCAGTACAGGGCTCAGTGCAATGTGCATACTTGGAAGGGCTAGTTTTGCCCTCTCCCCATACACTCACTAGCGTAAGAACTCTGGCCTGGAAGACAGTGACTGGGTATTTCTTATTTGTTTGTATTTTTGTTGTTTTGAGACAGAGTCTTGCTATATAGCCCAGGCTGGCCTGAAACTCACTATATAACCCAGGCTGGCCTGGAACTCATGGACCTCCTTCTTTTGCTTCCTGAGGTTGGCTGATGTTTTAACCTAGGCTTTGCCATTATTTGTGTGAACTTGAGAAAGTCCCTTTCACTTTTACATCTATTGAGAAGATCATGTGTTTTATTGTTCTTTATTCTGTTAATATGATATAATACATAGATAATCTTTACAGATTGAACTAGCCTTGCATTCCTGGGGTAAATTCCACTTGGTCATCGTGTGTAATCCTTGTTATATGTTGCTAGACTCAGCTTGTTAGTATTTTGTTGGAGATTTTTGCATCTCTTTTCATAAAGGATATTGGTCTACTTTCTTCTTTCAAGACCATAGTTTCCCCAACCATAAAATCATGCAGTTGAACTAGACAGTCTCTAAGGTCTCTTTCAATATTCATGTTCTCTGATTCTGTAATGCCAAGACAATTGAGAAATAAAACAGACAAAATTTAGACTACTCATGGGATAGTTAAAAGACCAAATACTCAATATTCTTATTTCTGAAATAACGTAAGTCTCTCCAGTCTGCCTCACTGCCAAGGCCACATTATTCTTAGATGTTCAGGATGAAAACTAAAGTCTGCCAGCTAATTTTTAAAACTTTTTCCAAATGTATAAGGTTTATTTTTCCAGGACTTGGTTTTAGATGGGGAATTGAACAAACAAGGGAAATAGGGAGGACTAACAATCCAAACATTCAGTGAACAAAGCAACAAAGAAGCACAGTCTATCTACAAACCAATCAAACCAGCTTTGGCTTTGCTTTTCTCAAAGTTGTTGTTGTTGTTGTTAGGTGCCATTGAGTCGGTATCCAACTCATAGCAACCCTCTGTACAACAGGGGAAACACTATTGTCAGTGCTTCTCTGCTGTTCATAGGGTTTTCAATGGCAGATTGATTTTTGGGAGGGGGTTGCCAGGTGCTTCTCCCAAGCCTACAGCTTCTGGTGTTCCCAGGTGGTCTCCCATCCAGGTACTAACCAGGCCTGACCCTGCTTAGCTTCTGAGATCTGACGGGATCGGATGCCACAGGGCTACAGCTGCAGGCTTTTTTCTCAAAGTAGTCAGTCTCATTCTCCCCCATATTTGTTCCTGTGGCTGTCTACTGCCTCCAGAAGGACTCAGATATTACCTTCCAAGATACAACGACAAAAAGAAAGACATGGTAGCCATGCCAGTAGCTTCTCAGATCTCCTGCCATGGACAGCACAATTTATTGATTGTGGCCAGCAGCTACTCTCTTAGTTCATTACTGTTAATACCTCTGGTACAGGCTGCACTCTCAACCAGTGACTGAACATGGCAAGCATGGTAATGCAGGCTCATTCCTGCAAGGTGCAACACTCCTCTAATAAGTCACTTTGACTCAAAGACTTGTCACTGGCCTGGTTGAATTTTTCCTGGAACTGCGCTGGCATCCTAGTCTTTCCTTATCCAATCCTCTTTTTGTCCTGCAATCATCACAGAACACCTGCACTTTGGTCTGAGGCTTTCCCCACCTTCTCTTGCTTCTCTTTAAACTTCATAGGCATTTCCTCTAATATATTTCTCAAATGCCTAGCCCCAGGTTGGTGTCTACCTTTTGGCAGACTCAAACAGACACAAAGGAACATTTGGTTACCTCACTTTATTTCTGCCAAAAATATGAAGCCTTTGCCAGGACCCATCCTGTCCCCATGAATGACCTCGGTAAGTGTTATGATCTAAGTTTTGTTGTTATTGTTGTTAGGTGCCATCGAGTCCTGCCTGACTCATAGTGACCCTCATAGGGTTTTCAATGGCTGATAGTTTCAGGATTGTTTTGGGAGTGGATTGCTATGTCCTTCTCCCATTTTTGCAGTGCTAGGAATCAATCCTGGACCTCAGAGACTGCAGAGCGATACTCTACCAACTGAGCTAAATCCTTCCAAAATTCACATGCTGAAACCCAATTCTGATCTAGACAGAGCAAGATTTTCCAGTGACCTACCCACAAACAGACCAAGTTGAATAGCTATTCATGCACCAAACTATCTTCAACAAGAGCTAAGGAAATCAGGTGAGAGAAAATAGTGCCTGCTCTTAGTATAACAAAATGTTTGTTTGTATTTTTGTTGTTTTGAGATAGAGTCTCACTATGTAGCCCAGGCTGGCCTGAAACTCACTATATAAATCAGGCTGGCCTGGAACTCATGAACCTCCTTCTTCATTGTGACATTGAAGGAATCAGAAAGGAGTGAGTCACCTGTATCACTCCTCCCCAACTCCAAGCAGCCCAGTGTGGACAGAGGTCATGCCTGCTTGGGTGGGGAGGGGAGACTGACAGAATATGAATTAAGTCTAGGCCTTTGACTTGAAACCCAGTATGAGGTCCTCCACAGTGAAACCCAGTGTTAGGCAAAACCCATAACCCATACTGCACATGACCCATCACGGCAGACTGAGCTTCTGGAACTACATTAAGCCAGGTGGCTGATCCATCCTCCAACTTCAGGTGGCATAGTAGAAAGCAAGACTCCTCTCCATAGGGAGCAGGGCA
The DNA here is from genome assembly GCA_007922755.1 of Pedetes capensis. Lineage (NCBI taxonomy): Eukaryota > Metazoa > Chordata > Mammalia > Rodentia > Pedetidae > Pedetes > Pedetes capensis. The sequence goes on along the minus strand of VMDO01002780.1, from coordinate 68,906 downwards.
TGAAAGCTAGCACAAGGATTTGTCTTGGAGTCTACTGCCATCCCTACCAGTGAGACCAAGCACCTAGTAGAAACTGAAAGCCCAGTTCATAGGCCAGAGCTCATGGATGGAGCCTCAAGTTTTCAAGACAGGCCTTGGCATGTTCTGGTGGACAAAACCTCAAGTTTTGCCTTGCATGATTTCTAGCTTTGGAGTGGATCTGGGGCCCACATGCTCTCTTCCTGAGATATATAGACTCCTATGGCTATAAGACTCAGGTGCAAACCAGCTAAGTGCCAGCCTTGGTAGCCAAGGGGCTATCTCCACCACCCACTTCCCAACCTTGGGCAGCACAGCTATTGCCAGGTCAGTGCTCACCTAACAGGGCTCTAGAACTTCCCTAGTACTAGGGAGAGACCTCCACCCCAGTGGGAAAGATTTGTGGTTTGGCTTATATTACACTAGCTGTGGCCTGGGCCCTGATATACCACTATGCAGGCCCTTGCTACTGTGAGACTCAGTGTGACCCAGATTAGCATCAGCCTAGATGGTCAAAAGGGACTGCTTTCATCAACAGTACCCAAAGCTTAGGCAGCAGAGCTTGGTGCCAGATCTTGCTTGCTGGAACTAGGACAGGAGAGAAAGCATGAAACTTTGCTCTGGGACGTTGTGCTAGGCTACTAAACATAATACTGGGAAGCTCCTAAAGGCCCCTGTCCCCAAGCCTGTCTGTAATTAGAGTTTTTAGAAAAGCTCCAGTGCCAGAAGACATGCAGCCATAGTCTATAAGACTTCTATTCTAGCTAGTATCACTTGTAGCTGATTGCAAAAATCTTGTGACATGAATCCACTTCAGCAATAGACAGGACATAGCAATGTGTGCCTTGGTCCCATCCTGGTGTTGTGATGGCCTTGGCAGGTTGTGGACTCAGGATATGACACACCTTGATGGCATTGGTGAGCACAGGTATGACATAGGAACCAGGGGCTGGTCCATCCATGGTAACCCTGCCCGGAGCTAGGTAGAAACTGGTAATGTTTAATGATAGTCCCTTAACTATAGAAGAGGCATTTGGGCCTACCTTGGCCTCAGGGAGAGGTTTGTGGGAACAGATTACTTTTTCTAGGCACTTCTTGTTTCTTTCTAAACAACATACCACCAGTGTATCTGGGACAAATCTGGACTTGGATTGTCCTTTAGTACTAAAAGAGTGACAACACACCAAGAGCACACTCCCAGCAAATCTAGACTTGGGTGCCATCCAGTGCTGAAATAGTGGAAATGACTATAGGCTCAGAGAAAATAAGTAGCTTGCTTAGATTTTCTGGAAAGACAGGCACAAACAAAGCCAGATAAGGAAGACTCAAGTAACTACCTAATCCTTCAATGCCCAGATGATGCTACATGCCAACAAGCATCAAGAGCTTTCAGGAAAACATGACCTCATCTAGTACTCAAAATTAGGTGTCAAGAACTGGCCAGGCAGTAATCCATATGGGAGAATGCTCAGACAGAGAATTTAAAACAGCTGTTTTAAGGAAACTCAATGAGCTTGAAAAATACATAGAGAAATATTTCAACAGTACAATAAGGAAATTTAATAAAGAGATGGGAGCAGCTTAAAAGAGTTAAATGGAGATTCTTTTTTTTCCTTTGCAGTATTGGGGGGTTCAACCCAGGAACTCACACATGCTAGACAAGCACTCTACCACTGAGCTGCAACCCAGCCCCCCTTTTTATTTTTTGTTTTAAGGCAAGGTCTCATCAAGTTGCACAGGCTGCCTGTGGCCTTGAACTTGTGATCCTCCTGCTTCAGCCTTCTGAGTTGCTGGAATTATAGGCACATGCCAGGTTGCCTGTCTTAAACAGAAAATCTTGAGCTGAAAAAGCACACTCAGTATGATTAAAATGTGATAAGATACATGAATAATGGGATACATCAAACAAAAGAAAGAATTAGTGAACCTCAAGACAGTTTATTTGAAAATATGTAGTTGGAAGAGAAAAAAGAAAAAAAATGATAAGGAATGAAGAAACTTATGGGAACTTTGGGGCAGTATTAAAAGAGCAAGTGTTTGGGTTCCTCGCATTCAAGAAGGACTTGAGAATACCAAAGGGCTAGAAAGCTTATTTAAAGGCATAATAAGAGAAAAGATCCCAAATCTGGAGAAGGATACAGATATCTAGGTAAAGAAAGGTCAAAGGTAATGCATCAAATTTAACTCAACTAAGTCCTCTATTATCAGACTCTCACAGATGCAAGATAAGATGATGCTCAAGGTTGCAAGAAAAATAAATAATACACAGGAGTGTCACAATTCATCTGACAGCAGGCTTTTCATCAGAGACCTTATAAACCAGGCAATATCACATGCAATTTTCACAGTACCGAAGAAGAAAAGAACTGGTCAACCAAGAATACTATACCCATCAAAGCTATCCTTCAGAAGTGAGAGAGGAGTAAAGATATTCCTCAATAAACAAAGGCTTAAAGAATGTATCTTTACCATATCTGTTCTACAAGAAATGTTAAAAGATGTTTTCCAGACAGAAAGAGATGTTAATGAGTAAGAAGAAAACATGAGAAAGATCAAAATCACAAGTGAGAGAATTATACAAACAGATTGAGAATACACTAGTATCGTAAGCATGGTACATAAACCATTCAGATCCTTAGTATGAAGGTTAAAAAACAAAACAAGTAAAATAATAACTACATTAATATGTTAAGACATAAGCAATATAGAAACACGTAAAGTGGGTTAGCAAAAATTCAAAACAGAGAAATGGGCTGCAAGTGGAGAATTTCTTAGTATATTTTCTCTTATTGTTTTGTTTCTGTTCTTTACAATCATGTTACATTACTATCATTTCAAAATAGCTTGTAATAATCAAAGTTTTTTTATAAGTCTCATGGAAACACAAAGCAAAAATCTCTAATAGAAAAACCAAAACTAAGCAAGGAATAAAAGCACACTACTAAAATGATCCATTTAACCATAAAAAAAGACTGTAAGAGAGGAAAGAAAGAAAGAAAGAAAGAAAGAAACTACAACAAAACTAGAAACAAGTTACATAATGGCTATAGTAAGACCTTACTTTTCAATAATTACCTTGACTATAAATGGATTAAATTTCCCAATGGAAAGACAAAGAGTGACTAAATGTATTTTTTTAAAAAAACAAATCATATGTTGCTTACAAGAAACTCTCTTTACTTCTAAGAACGCACAGACTGATAGTAAAAGGATGAAATAAGACATTTCTTTTTTTCTTTTCTTTTTTTTTTTTTTGCAGTAGTGGGGGTTGAACCCAGGGCCTCACTCTACCACTGAGCTGCAACCCCAGCCCATTTTTTTTTTTACTTTTTTGAGGCAAGGTCTCGCTAAATTACACAGACTGTCTCTGGTCTTAAACTTGCAATCCTCCTGCCTCTGCCTCCCAAGTTGCTGGGATTAAAGGTGTGTGACACCTCGGCCAGTGAAATAAGATATTCCATGCAAATGGGATCCAAAATAAAGCAGGAGTAGCCATACTTAGATGAAAAACACTTTAAGTCAAAATCAATAAAAAGACATAAGGAAGGTCATTATTTGATGATTAAGGGATTAATTCAGCAAGAGGAAATAACAATTCTCAATATTTTAGTGCCAAAAATGTATGCACATTTTAAGGACTGTTTTCTATGTATTACTTTTTGAAGTTGGATTTAATTATGGTAGCAATGTGTAGTATGACGTTCATGTGCATGTGAGACAAGAGTTGAATCCAAAGCCTCATGCCTGCTAGGCAAGTGTTTCTACCACTGACCTGCACCCCCAGACCCTTTTCTTGATTTTTATTCTGAGACAGGGTCTTGCCAAGTTGTGCAGGCTGCCTCTGGCCTCAAACTCAGGATCCTGCTGCCTCAGCCTCCTGAGTTGCTGGGATTATAGGCATGTGCCATAGCACCCGACTATACATCATGTTCTTAAAACAACAATAGAAAGTTTTCATCCCAAGATGTGTATACATTTTTGGCACCCTCTGTATATACACTCTTATTGTTTGAATCTTAAATGTCCCCTCAAAGCTCAATGTGCTGAAGCCTTTATCCCTTGGATGATGGTGCTATAGGGAGGGATGGAAACTTACAGTGTGGGGCATGGTTGGAGGAAGTTAGGTTACTGGAGTGTGCCCTTGAAGGGGATATTGGGATCTTAGCCCTTTCCTCTCTCTCTTTACCTTCTGTGCCACAATTACAGGCATGTACCACCACTCCCAGCTGGTTTGATTTAATTATAAAATTATATTTAATGGCAGAAGATTACAGGAGTGATGACAGATTGTAAAAAGTGTATATTGTTGTTAGGTGCTGTCGAATCCGTGCCTGACTCAAAGCAATCCTACGCACAATAGGCAAAACACTATTGTCAGGGATTCTCTTCTATTGATAGGGTTTTCAATGGCTGATTAATTTTTGGGAAGGGGTTGCCGAGTCCTTCTCCCAAGCCTACAGCACCTGGTGTTCCCAGGCGGTCTCCCACCCAAGTACTAACCAGGCCTGACCCTACTTAGCTTCTGAAATTTGATGGGATCAGATGCCACAGGGCTACAGCTGCAGGCAAAGAGTGTAGGTAGTAAGCTCATATTATCAGATATGAAGCTGCCCTTACATGTATTCAAGATGCAGAATGCATTGAGCCTGGAGTTTGAACAAGTAGTCAGGAGATTCAGGCTATTTCTAGGGGCCAATTGTTTTATAGTGTCACTGGAATCCCAGGTCCCAGTGGGAATATGCAGCGTTTACTCACTTGTCAGCTCTCCATGTCCTGTTGTGTAGGCACTGTGTGAGCTGGAGGGGCCAAGTGCCTATCTACAGCTGTATGGTACACGTGAGGAGGGAACTAGGGGCTCAAGAGGGTGTCATATGGAGAGAGGAAGCCGTGGGTACCTGGAAGCAAGATACCCTGGGCCTTGGGTGGCCCCAGGTTCCCAGAGAGAAGGGGAAGGCTGTGAAAAAGTTGGCTGTAGATGTCAGGGACACTGACATCTTTGGAGGGCTTGTCTGTTTTGTTCCTTTGGAGCACCCATAACTACAGTGTGGGATGTGTTGTACACATCTTAGTGGTCCTCCATGGTACTAGAATTCTATTCATGGTCCGTCTTTTATAACACTCATGTAACATATTTACTGGGCACTTGCCATGACTCAGGCACTGTGCTTTGATAACATCGATGAGCAAGGAAGATATGTTGTTGTTGTTGTTAGGTGTCGTGGAGTCGGTGTGCGACTCATAGTGACCCTCTGTACAACAGGGGAAACACTATTGTCAGTGCTTCTCTGCTGTTCATAGGGTTTTCAATGGCAGATTGATTTTTGGGAGGGGGTTGCCAGGTCCTTCTCCCAAGCCTACAGCTTCTGGTGTTCCCAGGTGGTCTCCCATCCAGGTACTAACCAGGCCCGACCCTGCTTAGCTTCCAAGATCTG